>JASANF010007894.1:0-86336 GCA_030248245.1 Trissonchulus sp. WLG1_4
CTGAGTACGGAAATCGAACCGTTACCAGGAATCTCAAGAAAGAACTTGCAGAACGGACTAAATGGGAAAGGGTCAATCTTCGTAGGAACCGAATGGCTTGTGACCTACGGAGTACCGCATGAAACCCATGGTCCTGAAACGACGACCAAATATTATCAACCAAATGTCCGGTTCTTTCGGGATCCGTTTTACGGCCCAATGGATCCACCAGTCCATCGCCTTACAGCGGGTTACGTGGTAACGCCAAGCGTGCCCAATAACAAGGATCCATACATCATGCGACCGAAGTTGACGGAGATGGAGGCCGATGTACCAGCGACAGTGATGAACACAGGGAACATCACAGAATTGAGAGTTCCTGTGAAGTGTTGGTCATCACAAAACCGATGGCAGATTCTTCAGATTCCACCGACTCGAAATGGGGATAACCCACAAACAACAGGGGATGTACACCCGATAGCAGTGGAACTGGAGTCCATCTTTCGACAGTGGGCACAACAGGGCGACCATCGAATCCAGCGCCATTTAGCGATTCCAAGTGAGAAGCTGAACCTGATCGAACGATCATGTCTCCGGAAATTCGCAGCCTGCATATTGTGGAGTTTCCATGACCGGGAACTAGAGGACCAGGAACAAACGAACGATCCGTACGACCGTCCAGTTCTACGGCCAAGGGATAACCGGATCCTCCGAATGTTCATTCCAGCCTTGTATTCACGTGATGGTGTGTTAGCCTACAAGCCGATTTACATCGAGGCATGGGCTACCAGCCGTGATGCGGCATTGGGAACAGCTCTTGGGGTAGTATGTCCATCTATCCATCTGGTCCCCGAGCTGATGAACATGACCGTCAATTGGAAACTGAAACGAACCAAAGGATGGGCACGGAATCTGCTGATCTATGCGGATTGCCTGCAAGAAATCCTGATGGAGAAGGTCAAGGAAGCCAGACAAGAACGACGACCGCGACCCAAGGTCTATGGCTTCTTCACCAAGATCTTCAGTTTCTCTAACCATCATGTGGTCATGGAGGATGTCCCACAACCGGCCAAGCCAAAACCCAAGCACTCCCAGCAACAAGCTCGATCATTCAACTTCGAAGGGAAGCAGTTCTATTGCGGAGAAGAGGTCTACTACTATGAGAAAGCCAGCAAAGGCTATGGACTCATGGATGTAGCTGAGACCCTCGCATGCGCGTCATCACCAGGCCAATGCAAACGAATGGGCGATCAAAACCTGCCCGAAAAGAACGTCCGAGCCACGGTGTGGTACGAAGTGTTGGCGTTCCCCACGATGTTCAAGATCTGTTTGCATCGAGCACGGCAACTTCCAACGGTCCACGAAGATCTTCGGAACTCGCGCCTCGACGTCATAGTGGAAGCGAGCCCATATGACCGACGTTGGGGAATTGGCGTCCACTTCAAGGACTACGCGCGACTGCGGAAAATCGAGCAGTTCGAGGGAAAGAACTGGCTGGGCAAGGCTTGGATGGTTGTGCGGGACTTACTGTTTCCTGAGTTCCTAACCACGGCCACTCGTCAGCGATTACAACAACTATATCGCGAACGCCTAAAAGACAGGCACTATAATCCAAACAAAGAATGATGGAGACGGAGGAGAAGACGACGTCAAGTGCAAGGACCCGGTCGACCACTCTGTCCATCGGGGCTTATCAGCCGGCCTTGTGCCGAAACGTCGTCCCCTATCATCTTGTTACTCGACGTGCCACTCGAACAAACTGTCCATCGGGGCCAACCAGGTGTGCGGGTGGAGTAGCTTGATGGTAGGGATAATGACCGCGGAGTTTGATCTGAAAGTGGAAATTGTTTAAAAATTAATCGTAAATTTGTACTGGTCTATTTTTAATGTTGTTCATTGTGTAATGCCCGAATTAATAGTGTAATAGTTATATTTTATGTATGAAAATTGATTGAAATTGTATTTGAATTTTTAATGCTTTTATTTGGTATAAATTGTAATAAATAAACTCTCGACGTTGATGGTTTCACCTATAGTGTATGTGTGTGGGCTCGGCCACTCTGTTCATCGGGACTAATCAGGTCCGTGCATGTTGCTGTAGGTGTGGAATGATTGAAGTTGGTGAACTAGTTACGTACTTAGAGCTCGGACACTCTGTCCATCGGGGCTAATCAGGTTCTAGGTTTGTAGCTAGGAGGCCAAGTAGTGAGAGTTATATAAGGAGCCTAAATGAGACTACTATTCTCGGACGTAACTGAACCTAGGTGCCGATGCCTCGGCCAACTACCTTGGTGTAGGTACCTAGTAACTTGTATCGGCTGTGACGTGTAGTGGTACTTGGGGCTAGGCCGATCTGTCCGCCGGGGCAACAATCTGGTCCTAAGTACCTTTATATAACCAAGTCATGTGACTATTGATATAGCTAGGTCTGTGGGACTAGGCCGATCTGTCCGCCGGGGCACCAATCTGGTCTCACTTGCTTAGTTGTATCGCGCAGAAGGATTGCATTATCGTGTAGTCTAGAAGCGCACAGCGTGTAGCTGAAGAGGCGCGCCTTAGGTTATAGTAAGTGATAAGCCGAACTGTCCATCGGGGCTCAATTTGTCATTAACTGTAGCTTGAGCGAGTCTTGGATCTTGCCTAGAGGAGATAAGTGAGGTAGTCGAACGATCTGTCCATAGGGGCTCAACCAGCTACCAAACGGTTCGAATCCGGGTGTAGGTCTGTCAGTTATATCGCTGTCAAACGCGATTGAGCCCATTTTTCAAACCGTATTTACCGAGTAGGCGACCTAATCGTAGGACGCAGTATGGTCTCCTCGGCCCAGGTGCTTTCGGGTACTTGAGCTTATAGGGGACACCCAACCCCCAGGGACTGTCGTCTCTACGCGGGTGCCAGGTGGCATAACTCATCGTTTCATACTGTAGAAGGCGGACGTGCCGAAACTAGGTCATCGCGTATCCTAGGGCGCTGATGCCGGATATTTCGGTGCAATAGTTAAAATTGGAGCAATAGTTTTTGTGATATTATGTGATGTATAGTATGTATACTAATAGAGCTTATTACTGCCAAAGCTAATACTGGTATTTTTAGTTCATTTTGCTCAAATATTAGCCATAATATATTGCTCAATTTTTGGTAGCTAACAGTATAAAATGTACCTAACCCGTTTTTCCATTGTAGTAGAAATTAGAAAAGTAAAAAGTGACATAGTCAAAAGCACAAAAAGATTGTTTTCATTGAGTTATTGTTGGAACTAACAAAGAAGACTCGAAATGAGCACTCCTTGTAGGATACCTAACCGTCCCTCCCCCTGTTGTTTAGTTAGTGAAATTAGTTTCTGTAGTCTAACAAAGAAGTCTCGAAACGAGCACCCCTTGTACGATACCTAACCTCCCTTTTGTCTAGTTAATTTTGAATTTAGTTGTTGTAGATTAACAAAAAGTCTCTAAAAAGAGCACTCCCTGTACAATACCTAATTTGTCATTCCGTTTCAGCTTTAATTCTGCTTTAGTTATTTCTTTTAGTTTATGTCCAAATTTATGTTGCCTTATGTTTTGTTTAATTTCACTTAACTTTTTGTTCACGTTGTCCTTTATGTTTAATTTTCACTACGTTGCTTTGTTTAGTTTAATTCTATTTATTTTGATTCTAAATTTTTGGTTTAGTTATTCTAATTTGATTTGTAAAAATTGCCGTACTAAAATGAGCCTAACGGGATCTTTTGACTCTAATTTGAGCTACTAAAATGGGGCCCAAATTTCTATACAGCTTTGTTAATAATACTAATTTTTGATTGTGGTAGTTTTTTTCGAATACGCGCAAAACCAACCGAAATTATGGGGTAATCTGAGTGGAGTTTATGGTTTTACGGGTGTATTTGGGTTTTATTTCAAGGGTATAAAGAAATTAATTTAGCTGACTTGGTGGAGTTTTAAATACGGATATGTTTTATTGGTAAAACGGGAAATTGATAGTAGTATAAAGTATAAACCAAGCAGCAGTTTAAATACACACACGATATAGAAAAGTCCCAACACAGTTGCACTCAGTGACCACAAACGGGAGACACGTATGGAAGGCTGACAGAACAGCCTAGTAAACGGGACAAACGTACAAGCACTTTTATACGTACTCAAAAAAAGTGTTGGCACAAGTTTCTGATAGCAAGAACGCGATGCAACAGTGTAGGGTTAAATTGCTTAGAGCAATCCGAGGTGTAGGGTGATAATAGGTTTCAAGGCCAAAATTTTCCGAATTACGGTTCTGAGCAATTGCCGTCCAGTGTCGTACCAGCCCAGCCAGTGGTCACCCCAACGAATGTAGTGTACCGAAATTGTGTGTAAAGCGCCTATTTTAATGATATATTTTAAAAAGCAATTAACACTACTATAACACCTGTTACGCTTAGGACATCCTATGCAGAATTTGGGATCGTACTGGCTGGGAGACTGAGAGAAAATAAACAATCTAAAAAAATCGAAGGCGTACTATTCAATTCTTTTATTTATAAAATTAGATAGTACCTGTAGCAACCTGTTGGTGTATCTGTTTCCACAGGTGCGATGCGCGCGTAAGAAATGGTAACGACACTGGTAGGTATGAGTGAAAGGTGTCTGACAAGACAAAACCCGGTTAAAAGGGGATACCGAAATTATTTGTTGAAATTTGGAACTTATAAGGTTAAAGATACGAAAGTTGATTTAGTAAAAGTCTCAGAACCGTAACGCAGCACGTAGAATTGTCATAATATCTGCATAAATTGCTTTGGATGTTATTTCATGGGTTTTGTCGCGACTAAATTTATTTTCTTTTTTTTTAACAATACTAAGTAGCTGGGCTGAAAAGAAGCTAATGGCAGTTTTGATTTCGTTATTTTTAAAACCTAACCAAAATTCTAATAACTAACCGATGTACAGGCGGTGATCGTAGTATTTGTATGTTTTGGTAATAAAAACTTGCCTGGGTTTTATTTTGTAATTGGAAATTTTTGAGACATCGAAAGTATTAATCAAAATTTTATAACTAATCAATTGTTTTCTTTTTAAGTTAGTAGGTCCGTAACGCCCCCACTGGTTCCTGATTCCTAAAATAAACTTTGAAGATCTTCAAAATAAGCTATACCCGATCTAAACCTAACGTAGCTGACAGGGGAAAGTTTAAAAATGAATTTGGACTGAGATTGTGACAATGACTCTACCCTGATACCCCTGGTAGTATTCGAACTATATGGGCTCGCCTAAAAGGACCCAACTATTTTTACCATACTTATAGATGGGAGGTCATTATGGGGACTTGTACGATTAGAGCCCGAGAGTTGTGATAGGGAACATCCCTCCGGACCGACGGGTGGAGGATTTGGGTGGCTGTGCCACCACGACGGGTGTTTCACGACATATAAATTGACACTTAAGTACTCTGCTAGCTATGTGTGGGCGATGAGAGGGTATAGTTGGCCCCCAAACACTAGGGACTTTGTAGACTGTACAATGGATCCGTAATATTCTTGTTTGTATTGCCAGTCGCGGCAAACCAAAATTTTTTGTGGTGATGTCCACGTAATTTGTACGCGCTATAATGTGTTGTTAGGTCACCAAATTTTGTAGAATGTATGCGTTAGGGACACGAAAGATGTATTTATAAGTAGTCAGTGAGTTGAAATCAAAATTTTTATCGAGGACACGAATGCGAGAGAGTATAAAATTTTTGAGAGAGCTATTGACGAAAGAGGGATGAAAAGGTATTCGAAATCGGTTGAGCAAGGCACAAGGGGAACCTGGCCAGTACCCGGTTTGTGTCCTTGGCTCATGGAAGTTGATGGTTTATGAGTTTTGAAAGGAAGTAGAGAAATAATGGTTGAAATTGGAACTATTTTGACACGAATTTGGGTTAAATTATGGAGTTTCTCGCAAGTGACACTAAGGGGTACCCCAAAGCGATACGAAATTGTTTTAACCTAAAATCCCATGGGTAGTATGAGTGAGGCCGGCGTTGGATCGCGACCAACAAAGGCATAGTTGTGTATGAGTGTGTGGGTGAACTAACTCACAATTGAGCTTTTATCGTCTCGGATAATCGGATTCGTGTAATGGTTAGCACTCTGGACTTAAAATTCCAGCAATCTCTAGTTCTATCTGCTGAGACCTCCAGAGAGGGGGGCATTAAAATTATGGTAAAAATTCGTAAAAATTAGTTGTTAAAATTCGTGGAAGAAAATGCTTGTTTTGTTATTTGATTTTATTTTGTTATGTGATCACCTAAAATTGTTTTATGGTTTTCCTTTTCGGAACCGGGGCGCTAAAGCCGAATTTAAAATTCAAAATCTTAAGCATCTAAAAATGTGAAGTCGAAATTGTTGTTGAACGCACATTTGAAAATTGAAAGACTGAACCAGAGCTGAAAACGACTTGGGAGGATTTAGGCAAATTATTTGGGAACTGGTTTGTGATTTGTTATGCTGTGGTTAAGCTTTTTCTACCGGAGATTACGCCAAAATTCTAGGGACTTGTGTTTTATTTGCTGTACTGGTTATTGTGTTTGTACGTGTCGTTATAATTGCTTTTCATCGCCCTAAATTGTGTCACTATGTTTTACTTTGAAATTGTTATGTGCTTTTATACTCCGTATTGAAATTATTTGCAGTGGAAATGTCCACATCGCCAGCACCGGTCCTAGCGTTGTGTATCAGAGTTGCCGAGACGTCACCTCTGCACAGGGGGGCACCTGTTGTGATCGGCCGGACCGGCACTGTACGAGGTTGACATTTCCACGATGAGAAATAGTCTCTTTGCACTCCAAAATTACACATTTACAGCGTGCACATCAAAAACGCAATTTGGCAATGTTTATTTCATCATTTCAAAGTCTCTCCTTCGTGCAATGATCACGTGAGGCACTGGCTTTGCATTGCTTTGCTGATGCAATAAGTGCCACGTAGCAGCAAGCCAAGCCAGGAGCTAAAGTTTCTCCATCATGTTTATAGAAATTATAAGATTTATTCTTTAAATCCTAAAGTTGCACATTGCCGAATTGTTGGAAAATTACACACACACAGTAGGGCTTCTTTATTTGGTACTGTAAAAGTTAAGGGGAGAACTCCGACAGTTTTCTGAAATTACTTCGCTCTAACTCTTTTCCCCTTCCGTGTGTTCCCTAGGCTTGCCCGACGAGAACGGTCGGTTTTTCCCCTCTCTCTCCCCGACAGCCAATTCTCCCGGACGGGTATGCTTTGTACGTAAAACGTAGGGAAATATTCTGAGGCGCTTGGCGCATTTTATTATCTTTGTGAGTTCTCCCCCTCATGTTTCGTCTCTAAATTATTGCCCACTGTTCTGTTTTTAATATTCCGTTTGCCCCGTGTCAGTAAATTGCTACCTTTTATGCTGTTGTGCCGTAAGGCTAGCCTAGCGTAGTCTAGTTATTCAGTTGCCGGCCGTAGTCAGGCCGTGTAGGCTTTGTGGTTTTGCCATCCGCCTGTAGTGAAGCGGACCTGTCTATTGAGTGCTTTTCAGACGACTGATCCGTAAAACCTAGCTCCCAGCTAGGCGTTATTCTCTGAACTGGAAACTTAGGCAGCGGTCAAACTTTTCACTAGCGCTCTGCGCACTTTTCTGTTGACTCCATTAGCCCCCCCAGTTCAGGGTGTAACACTTGTGTATTTGCGTGTATTATTGAATCATTTCTTGTTCGTTATGCCCGCTTCCCACTGCAGGTTTAAGGTTTAAGGTTTAACGTAGAACATGATGTGGCCATATTACACATTGTATTGGTTTAAGGTTTAACGATGTTGAAAAATTTCAACTTTTTGGTTTCAGGTTCAAGGATTCAGCTGATCAGCTACGAGCTGTAAGCGAAGCTTCTCCATTTACTATTTAGCCAATCAGCTACGAGCTGTAGGCGGAGCTTCTGTATTCTGTAAATCAGCTGCGAGCTGTGGGTAGGCGGAGCTTCTGCATCCAGCCAATAAATATACAACATTCAAATATCGTTAAACCTTAAACTGCCAGTGTGAATGAAACGTTAAACCTTAAACCTTAAACCAAGAGTACATAATAGTGTCTCACTCTATTTAGAAGAAGAGTGAGACACTCTCCTTTCTGCCTGTGTTGTAGTGCAGGTAGATGCGCTCGTCATTTCCAGCCCACATGTTGCCGTTTTATGCAACATGTGGTTAGCCAATCAGTGCGCAGATTCTCTGCGAAACACACTTTCGTACATAATCGCTGATGCGTTGATAAGCATTAAGATAGGGATAAAAGGTTAATAACTCATTATTTATTCATAGTCTGCTTGTAAAAACGTTAAAAAAGGTTTGCAAATACCATTGGGGATATTTTGGGAAACTTTCAGCGAAATTGATTGAGAAACTTTTGAGATATAAACTTTTCTCAATTTTTTAAAAGTTTCTTCAAAAGTTTAAAACTTTAAAAGTTTTTTTACAAACCTTTTTTAATTTTTTTACAAGCAGACTATGAATAAATAATGAGTTATTAACCTTTTATCTATATCTTAATGCTTATCAACGCATCAGCGATTATGTACTAAAGTGTGTTTCGCAGAGAATCTGCGCGCTGATTGGCTAACCACATGTTGCATAAAACGGCAACATGTGGGCTGGAAATGACGAGCGCATCTACCTGCACTATAACACAGGCAGAAAGGAGAGTGTCTCACTCTTCTTCTAAATAGAGTGAGACACTATTATGTACTCTTGCTTAAACCATAAACCTTAAACCTGCAGTGGGAAGCGGGGGCATTAGTAAATTAAAATGTTATAATTTCGGCTGTATTATTCCAGTAGTCTCTCACTAAAAAATCGCAGATCATTGTCGCAGCAAAATCATTGTCTAAAACATGACCATTAGCTCGGGTTATCAAACTAATCAGCTAAAGAACTATTGTTGTCCAAGGTAGCGCTTTTAATAATTGCTGTACACGGGCTGCTGACGATCCTAAACAGTAATTTCATGAAAGGTGTTTCACTCTAGTGTAAGGCTTCACCGGGAGCACCTTTTTCTAATTTCCACTTGTGAACAAACACTCAATGTAATTACTTTCTCATGTGTAAATTAGCTATGTGCCTTTGGCTTGATATATGGTGAGCCTGTTGCACAAAAGTCATAAGCAATAGGTTCATATGTTAATAGTTTCATATGTTCATATGTTATGAGCCCTATGAATTTTCGTTGCACAAAAAGCCTATTGTAATATATAAGCTGATTTCTCGTAGGTACAATAGGCTGAGTTCAATAGGCTAGGCATAATCCAGCGTGCTGTTTCATATAGCCAACAGTTCTTGAAGAAAAGTTGTTTAAAAATGGATAGGCTTTCGTATAATCTGCATAACATCTACTTTTGAAAACAAAAGTTTTGCGTCTTCTTTTTCAGTTTTGATTGGACAATTTGAACCCTGAAAATCTTGACAAATTTTGAACCAAATAGCAAAATTTTTTGGGTATGCATAGCAGCACATAGTCCAGCTCTTTCGGCAACGCGAGCTTATTGCACTTATGACAAACAACTTATTGAACTAATGCTGCGCAGCCTATTGCTTATTGCTTATGAACATATTGGTTTGTGCAACGCAAAGCCGGCAATAGGTATGAACCTATTGGACTTATTTACTTATGAATGCGTTTGTGCAACAGGCCCCTGCTGGCTAGATATAGTGTCTGGTGTGGTGTGTTTTTGCTCTCTGGGGCCTGTTGCTCAAGTTTGCAAGTCTTACAATTGTAACAATTGTAAGTGCAAAATCGGGTGATTCGTTACGAATTCATCATATGAATTCATTACGAATCAGCAGATTATTCACTTACAATTGTTACAATTGTCGGACTTGTAAAGGTGAGCAACAGGGCCCTGGTCGCGTGTTCCATTTTAACTGCCTGTCAACGTCATCCTCTTATTGTTTTACGCCACAAATGGCCTTTCTGTCTTCCTACCCTGTTTATTACAATAAACCCCTTTAAATTCAATGGTCTTTGTTTGGCCTTGGTTTGGCTTCGGAGTTCCTTTTCTGTAGATTTAGACTAGGCTTAGCGAGTCAGGTAGCGCCTACTGCGCGTGCGTTCCGTTGTCCGTGCGCCTCCTGCGCTGGCGCCTACTGCGCCTACTACTTTAGATAAGCCCCCATACCCGACGGTGTCCGGCAACCCCTGCCGGTTCGGAAGACCCCGACTCTGACCTGGAAGCTCCGCCTGCCGCGCGGTTCGGTAAACGGGAGAAAGGATTCTTCCTACATGCCAACCCCGGCTTAGACTTGAGCCATTCGTAAGCTCCCTTTAACTACGGCCCTACACTAGACTTTGTCTGAAACGTTATTTTCGAATGAAATCGTACTGAAAAATTCTATGTATTAATACTGTCACTTCATATTATTCGACTTTGGCTGGTTTCAAATTCAATACTGTAAATGTAACCCTTCATTTTTTAGTTTTGGCATATGTTCACTTTTATAATTAAAATGTTGTTGTTATTTATCTTCGTCTGAGATACTGGGTCTTTATCTGCAAACGAATTTTCCGCAGGTTTTTGACAACTATTTAAAAATAAAAACTATCTTTGAACTTTGAAGTAATTGAATTTTGCCGGAAGTTAAATAATGAAAATCTGAAATTTTTTACTTTAATATTCATTCTGCAGCGTAGCAAACGTTTGAGAACGCGAGTTTTAAAAAATCGACGAAAACGTTCACTAAAAGGAAGGATTTGAGCTGAAATTTAGCATTACTCGGCGGATTTTTGTGTGTAGGCTACCTATGCCCACTAAAGCCCGGTTCATAATTGTCTCTGTGTCCGTAAGGACAAGTATGAATGAACTATGAACCGGGCTTAAGGGGGGGGGCTACCTGTAAAAGTGAAGCGAATCGGAGAACGCTTCAAATTTGCACACAATGTAGCCCTGGTGAAGACGCATCGCAGATGTAACAAACTGGAGGTAACAATTTCAAAAATCACCATGGTAACTTTCTACTTGAGTTTTGCTGTGTTCTGCTTTTTCATCTTTTGCCGCACAATCTGCTGCACCAAGACTTATTGGACTTTAGCGGACGAATTTTTTTTAAAACATTTTACTTTCGATGGTGGGTCTCTGATAATCACTTGCGAGAATCCACGAGGAGAATTTGGCGGTGTCTACGTATTTCCTCAATTAACTAAAGCATACACCACTTCTTTCAAATGCCTGGGTTTGGGTCATCCAGCGAAAGACTGTAAACGGGGAAAAAGGTGCTATTACTGTAAAGCCGCAAGTCATCATTCGTCGTTATGTATGTGACGTCAAAATCGCGACACTTCTCAGCATCTAACGGAACCGATTGAAGTAAACACTGAAGCTACCGATGTTACGACATCCGTCGATGGATTAGAGGGCGCCGCACAGTTTCAGACATATTTGGCCGGTTCTAACGAAGTTGATGGAATTATAATGGCGACGTGCACTGCTCCAGTTAGTAATACAGTAACCCGAGAAATTCAGAAACAAAATGTGTATTTCGATGCTGGTGCGCGATACACCTGTATTGATAAGACATCGGCTGACCAACTCAAATTAAAAACTCTGCGATACGTCACGCTAAACACAGCCAGGTTCAACTCGAGTCACTCTGAAAAAATCAAAGCGGAGGTTGTGGAATTTGAGCTGCATGGCCAAAGAGGATTTAAGCTGAAAGTGAATGCCTACGCAATTCGAAACATGGCTCCTCCGCTCCCACTGTATCCGGTGCAACTTGGAAAAGAATGCTTGTCCCGGGTCAAAAAGTTTAGACCAGTGAACAGCCCACCGAAGAACACCGAGCAGATGAAAATTGATATTTTACTGGGAATGGACTACTGGAACGCCGTTCTTGGACCGAATGTATGTAAAATAGTCCCAGTGGACTCTCAGCTGGCTGTTTACTGTTCACCATTGGGGTGCATTTTGGCAGGCAATGCGACAAAGCACTGTTCAGCACCAGAGACGACTGTCCATACGATGTGCTGTCAGACAAAACAGGACCTGTCCGATGTTTGGAATTTAGAGTCGATTGGTATCAAAGAAAAAAAGGTTATAGAACCTGATGTCGTGGCGAAGTTCAAAGAAACTACTGTTTATGAAAATGGGTGCTACTATGTGAGATGGCCCTGGAAGTCAAACAATCCTGAAATAGCATCCAACTACGGTACGGCAAAGTATCGGCTTCACAAGACAATAGAGACGTTGTGTGCTGATTCAACCAAACTCGGCAATTTAAATGATTACAACGCTATCATCCAAGATCAGTTGGTTAAAGGTGTAATCGAACCTGTAATAAAACCGTCACCTGGTGCAACTGTCATTCATTATATATCCCATTTCCCGCACATCAGAAGTGATCGGCAAACAACAAAGGTACGGATTGTATACGATGCAAGCTCGCGGACTAAGCCTAACGGAGTCAGTTTGAATGATTTGATCCATACTGGTGTGAATTATCTCGAAGACTTGGTTGGTTTGTTGCTTCGCTTTCGTGTAAGCCCAATAGCTATCACCTCGGATGTAGAAAAAGCGTTTCTTCTTGTTGGGCTTCAATACAAAGACCGAGACAGCACACGTTTTTTATGGCTAAGAGATCCAACAAACCTAACACTAAAGAACAACATCCAGGAGTATCGGTTTGCAAGAATACCCTTTGGAGTTGTTGCATCTCCATTTCTGCTGGAGGCAACCATAAACTTGCTGCTTGACCACAATCCGGGGGATATTTCAGACAAAGTGCGTGGTAACATTTATATGGATAATATATTCTTTGGCGCAAAAAATGCAAAAAATGCAAAACAATTGTACAACGAGGCAAAAGCACTTTTTAAAAAAGGGTCAATGAATCTGCGGGAATGGGTTTCAAACAGTGATGAATTTAATCGCCAGCTGCCTGACGCCGATCGAGCAAAAGGCGACAGCACGAAGGTACTCGGAGTGCTTTGGAATATTGGCCATGACACGTTTCAAGTCAGGTACCACCCTGAAGTGCCTGTTGTACCAACAACAAAGAGGCTGATTCTTCATTGTGTGGCCAAAACATTCGATCCACTGGGCTTAATCTGTCCTTTGACACTGGCAGGTAGACTGATGATACAACGGTTATGGAAAGAAAATCATGACTTGGATGAAGAACTGAATAACGACTATCAAAAGGAATGGCTGGACATTATTGCTTCAATTGGTCAAGGTGCGAAGTTACATTTTCCTAGATGGGTCGTAGAGTCTGAAGAGCTACCCGCTCGATTAGCATGCTTTTGCGATGCTAGTCCCTTAGCTTACGCTACTGTGATTTATCTGGTTCAGCATACAAAAGCCGGAGTAAAGGTCAGCCTCATTTTCGGCAAGGCGCGAGTGGCTCCTGTTAAGCCAACTATCACCTTACCACGACTGGAACTTCTGGGCGTTTTGATAGGAACTCGAGCCCTGAAATTTGTGAAAGAGCATTTGAGGCTGTCTAGTCTTTCAATGACATTGTGGACCGATTCAGAAATTGTTCTGCACTGGATAAAATCGGACAAAATGCTACAACCCTTTGTCCAACGTCGGATTGATGAAGTCAGAAAACACGCAGATATTCGGTTTGAATATGTGCAAACAAAGTCCAATCCAGCTGACGTTGCATCTCGTGGCTCAAATTACAACAGTTTGGTTAAGTCAACTTGGTTCACAGGTCCAGAATTTTTACAAGAAGCACCAAACTTATGGCCTAAATAGACGCCAGACAACAGAGAAGTCACTACGCTGATCGCTGCTGTTGATTATGAGTCAGAAACAAAAAGCTTTAAGAACGGTTTGGCTGTTTTTGTACAAAACAGATCAGAAAAGAAGATCGGACCCTTTGGCATCGACATGACTAAGTATTCAAAACTTGGAACGATGCTGCGCGTTTCTGCTTATTGTAAAAGGTTCATCGATGGGGCACGATCACAAAGACAGCCAACTGAAGCAATCACTACTGAAGAATTGATTACCGTGCGAAAATTGTGGGTTATGGCTGTCCAGACAGAACATTTTAAGGAACACATTCAAGCAGTTACGAAGCGACAACCTACAAAGTTAACGAAGCAGCTGGATCTAATTTTAGAAGACGGGCTACTTCGATGTGGCAGTAGACTTGCAAATGCTCCTATTTCCAGTGAAGCTAAGTTTCCAGTACTGCTGCCGAAGAACAACCACTTCACTCAGTTGGTAATACAAGATGCACACCAGAACGTTTTCCATTTTGGCGCGAGAAGCACATTGTCGGAAGTAAGAAAACGTTACTGGATCACTCATGGTCTGACCCAAGTTCGCAAAGTGATTCGCAACTGCATTATTTGTCGGAAAGCGGAAGGAGGACCTTTCAAGACACCAAAAATGGCACAGATTCCTCCTCGGCGGCGTTTAGAAAGGGCTCCTGCATTTCAATCAGTTGGTCTGGACTACTTGGGTCCACTAAACATAAAGTCGTATAGAGGTGGGCCCTACTGTTCTGCCGAATCAGCTGTCAATGCTGTCAAACGGTTCATTGCCAGACGAGGTTGTCCAGAGGTCATTTTAAGCGATAATGCAACTCGATTTAAAAAAGCAGCCAAGGTGTTTGAAGCGGTAACTGACAGTCAAATAATCGGCAAATCTTTGACAAAGTTTTTTGCTGAAAAGGAGATCAAATGGAAACACATTCCTGAGCATTTTCCTTAGGCGGGAGGATTTTACGAACGACTTATTGGTCTAGTTAAAAGAACACTCCGAAAAGTTTTGTGGCGTTCTTGTGTTCGCGAGGATGAGCTGGTAACGTTATTAACTGAGGTTGAGGGTGTTCTAAATTGTCGACCGTTGATTTCGCCCAGCACAAGTCTAAAAGATGGAGGTGTTCTTACTCCAGCAGATTTTATTGCTCCGTGCTCGCGATTGGGATTAAGAGCTTCAGAAGACCAAAACGACCCGAATTATCAACCTCGTGGAGACACCAAAGCCAAACTACTGATCGATTGGCATCGATGTCATAGAAAACTAGACCAATTTTGGAAACTTTGGCGAAATCAATATTTACAAGATCTAAAAGAGTCCCATAAAATATACTTCCCACCAAGAAAAGGAGAAGTTTCAAGACAACCAGAATTAGGAGAAATTGTGATATTAAGAGACACTACCCCCAGGATGTCCTGGAAATTGGCAACGGTGGTTAAGGTCCAACCGGCTGAGGATGCCCTGACTCGCTTTGTAGAATTACGGCTACCAAATGGAAATATTACACGGCGGGGGATGCAACCATAAACTTGCTGCTTGACCACAATCCGGGGGATATTTCAGACAAAGTGCGTGGTAACATTTATACCACGCTCTGCTTCCATGGAACTGAGGTTGATCAATAGTTCTTTTATTTTTAGTCACATTTCATTACATCCATATCAGTCCATACTTTTGTACAGATCACTTCACAACACACATATTTTGTCTTCTAGTTATTACTAGTAGCCTTTTAAAAACTCCATTCATCTGTTCATGACATACTAGTTGGCGCGTACGGCATACGGTTTGGTTACACGGCGGGGGATGCGGGACCTTATTCCGATTGAATTGGGAGAACAATAGCTATTTAGTGAGGACTTGTGGGTGGACTTTCGGCGTAGATTAAAAGCCATGGTTAGTGTGGAACTCTTCATATTTCCTGTTCCTGTTGGTTGGTTGGCGGTTCACAACTTGGTTTTTTGGGTGTGATGGCTGGGTTTTATTGGCGGGGGAAGATGTCATGAACAGATGAATGGAGTTTTTAAAAGGCTACTAGTAATAACTAGAAGACAAAATATGTGTGTTGTGAAGTGATCTGTACAAAAGTATGGACTGATATGGATGTAATGAAATGTAACTAAAAATAAAAGAACTATTGATCAACCTCAGTTTCACAGTATATACCAATAGAGAAGAACCATTTACAGTTAGAAAGAAGGGTAGTTGACGATGCCATATGCGCAGCTGGTGCCGGAAAACAGCTAGACCCCGTGACAAGAGAAGCTTGTGAAAGTTTTGTTGGCCCTTGTAAAATGAGCCACATTTTGGGTGCATGATTTTGTCAGCTTCATATTTTAAGCTGAAGACAGATCATGACTAGGTAATGTTTAAGTAATGTAGCACTAGTAGTACTTTTTTTGTATGTATGTTAAACCCTGAACTGGGGGACTAATGGAGGCAAGTAGAAAATGCGCAGAGCGCTAGCAAAGATTTTGACCGTCGCCTACGTCTCCCAATTCAGCGAATAACGCCTAGCTTCGAGCTAGGTTTTACGGAACAGTCGTCTGAAAATCACTCAGTTGACAGGAACGTTCCACCACAGGCGGATGGGGAGACCACAAAGCCTACACGGCCTGACTACGGCCGGCTCTAACTCACTAGACTACTCTAGGCTAGCCTTACGGCGCAAGATTTAAAGGCACACGGTTTATTGACACGGGGCAGACGAAATATAACGGAACAGCACAGAGGGCAGAAATTTAGGGACGAAACATGAGGGGGAGAACTCACAAAAATAATAAAATGCGCCAAGCGCCTCAAAATATTTCCCTACGTTTTACGGGCAAAACATACCCATCCTGATGAATTTGGCTGTCGGGGGAGAGAAGGGAAAAACCGACCGTTCTCGTCGGGCAAGCCTAGGGAACACACGGAAGGGGAAGAGAATTAGAGCGAAGTAATTTCAGAAAACTGTCGGAGTTCTCCCCTTGACTTTTACAGTACCGAATAAAGAAGCCCTACTGTGTGTGTGTAATTTTCCAACAATTTGGCAATGTGCAACTTTAGGATTTAAAGAATAAATCTTATAATTTCTGCAAACATGATGGAGAAACTTTAGCTCCTGGCTTGGTTTGCTGCTACGTGGAACTTGTTGCATCAGCAAAGCAATGCAAAGCCAGTGCCTCACGTGATCATTGCACGAAGGAGAGACTTTAAAATGATGAAATAAACATTGCCAAATTGCGTTTTTGATATGCGCGCTGTAAATATGTGAATTTAGAGTATAGAGAGATTATTTCTCATCGTGGAAATGTCAACCTCGTACAGTGCCGGTCCGGCCGATCACAACAGGTGCCCCCCTGTGCAGAGGTGACGTCCCGGCAACTCTGATACACAACACTAGGACCGGTTCTGGCGATGTGGACATTTCCACTGTAAATATTTTCAATACGGAACATAAAAGCACATAATTTCGGAGTGAAAACATAGTGACACAATTTAGAACGATGAAAAGCAATTATAACAGCAGGTACAAACACAATAACCAGTACAGCAAATAAAACACAAGTCCCTAAAATTTTGGCGTAATCTCCGGTAGAAAAAGCTTAACCACAGCATACTAAATCACGAAACAATTCCCAAATAATTTGCCTAAGTCCCCCCAAGTCGTTTTTAGTTCTGGTTCAATCTTCCAGCTTTCAAAGGTGCTTTCAACAACAATTTTGGACTTTGCGATTTTAAATGGGTGAGATTTCAAACTTGGAATTCGACTTTGGCGCCCCGGTTCAGAAAAGGAAACCATAAAACAATTTTAACGGATCGCATAACAAAATAAAATCAAATAACAAAACAAGCAGTTACTCTTACGAATTTTAACAACAAATTTTTACGAATTTTCATGCCCCCCTCTCTGGAGGTCTCAGCAGATAGAACTAGGGATTGCTGGAATTTTAAGTCCAGAGTGCTAACCATTACAAGAATCCGATTATCCGAGACGATAATAGTTCAATTGTGAGTTAGTTCACCCACACACTCATACACAACTATGCCTTTGTTGGGTGCACTCCAACGCCGGCCTCACCCATACTCAAACACCAGCTGGATTTTTAGGTTAAAACAATTTCGTGTCGCTTTTGGGGATCCCCTTAGTGTCGTTGCGAGAAACTCCATAAATTAACCCAAATTCGTGTCAAAATTAACTCCAATATTTTACCTTTATTTCTCTACTTTCTTTCAAAACTCGTAAACCATCAACTTCCTGAGCCAAGGACACAGACCGGGTACTGGCCAGGTTCCCCTTGTGCCTTGCTCGATCAATTTCGAATACCTTTTCATCCCTCTTTCGTCAATAACTCTCTCAAAAATTTTATACTCTCTCGCATTCGTGTCCTCGATAAAAATTTTGACTTCAAACTCACTAACTACTTATAAATACATCATTCGTGTCCCTATTCGCATACATTCTACAAAATTTGGGTGACCTAACAACACCTTATAGCGCGTACAAATTACGTGAACATCACCACAGAAAATTTTGGTTTGCCGCGACTGGCAATACAAACAAGAATATTACGGATCCATTGTACAGTCTACAAAGTCCCTAGTGTTTGGGGGCCAACTATACCCTCTCATCGCCCACGCATAACTACCAGAGTACTTAAGTGTCAATTTATATGTCGTGAAACACCCGTCGTGGTGGCATAGTCACCCATATCCTCCACCCGTCGGTCCGGAGGGATGTTCCCTATCACAACTCTCGGGCTCTAATCGTACAAGTCCCCATAATGACCTCCCATCTATAAATATGGTAAAATAGTTGGGTCCTTTTAGGTGAGCCCATATAGTTCTAGCACTACCAGGGGTATCAGAGTAGAGTCCATGTCACAGTCTCGGTCCAATTCATTTTTAAACTTTCCCCTGTCAGCTACGTTAGGTTTAGATCGGGTATAGCTTATTTTAAAGTTCTTCAAAGTTTTACTTTAGGAATCAGGAACCAGTGGGGGCGTTACGGACCTACTAACTTAAAAGAAAACAATTGATTAGTTATTAAATTTTGATTCATAATTTTTGACTGTTCAACACTTTCCGCTTTCAAAATAAAACCCAGGCAAGTTTTTATTACCAGACATACAAATACTACGATAACCGCCTGTACATCGGTTAGTTGTTAGAATTTCGGTTAGGTTCTAAAAATAACGAAATCAAACTGCCATTAGCTTCTTTTTCAGCCCAACTACTTAGTATTGTTAAAAAGAAAATCAATTTAGTCGCGACAAATCCCATGAAATATACCCAAAGCAATTTATGCAGATATTATGACAATTTCTACGTGCTGCGTTACGGTTCTGAGACTTTTACTAAATCAAATTTCGTATCTTTAACCTTATAAATTCCAAATTTCCACAAATAATTTCGGTTTTACCCCTTTTACTCGGGTTTATCTTGTCAGACAACTTCACTCATACCTACCAGTGTCGTTACCATTACTTACGCGCGCGTCGCACCTGTGGAAACAGATACACCAACAGGTTGCTACAGGTACTATCTAATATTATAAATAAAAGGGTTGAATAATACGCCTTCGATTTTTAAGATCGTTAATTTTCTCTCAGTCTCCCAGCCAGTACGATCCCAAATTCTGCATAGGATGTCCTAAGCGTAAAAGACGTTATAGTAGTGTTAATTGCAATTTTAAAATATATCTTTAAAATAGGCGCTTTACATACAATTTCGGTACACTACATTCGTTGGGGTAACCACTGGCTGGGCTGGTACGACACTGGACGGCAATTGCTCAGAACCGTAATTCGGAAAATTTTGGCCGTGAACCCTATAATTTCCCCTATATCTCGGATTGCTCTAAGCAATTTAACCCTACACTGTTGCATCACGTTCTTGCTGTCAGAAACTTGTGCCAATACTCTTTGAGTACGTATAAAAGTGCTTGTACGTTTGTCCCGTTTACTGGGCTGTTCGGTCAGCCTTTCATACGTGCCTCCTTTTTGTGGTCACTCAGTGCAACTATGTTGGGACCGTTTTATATCGTGTGTGTATTTAAACTGCTGCTTGGTTCATACTTTATACTGCTATCAATTTCCCTTTTTACCCATAAAATATACCCGTATTTAAAACTCCACCAAGTCAGCTAAATTAATTTCTTTATACCCTCGAAATAAAGCTCAGATACACCCGTAGAACCATAAACTCCACTCAAACTGCCCCACAATTTCGGTTGGCTTTGCGCGTATTCGAAAAGACTACCACAATCAAAAATTAGTATTATTAACAAAGCTGCATAGAAATTTGGGCCCCATTTTAGTAGCTCAAATTAGAGTCAAAAGATCCCGTTAGGCTCATTTTAGTACGACAATTTTTACAAATCAAATTAGAATAACTAAACCAAAAATTTGGAATCATAATAAATGAAATTAAACTAAACAAAGCAACGTAGTGAAAATTAAACATAAAGGACAACGTGAACAAAAAGTTAAGTGAAATTAAGCAAAACATAAGGCAACATAAATTTGGACATAAACTAAAAGAAATAACTAAAGCAGGATTAAAGCTGAAACGGAATGGCAAATTAGGTATTGTACAGGGAGTGCTCTTTTTAGAGACTTTTTGTTAATCTACAACGACTAATTCTAAATCCACTAAACAAAAAGGGAGGGTAGTTAGGTATCGTACAAGGGGTGCTCGTTTCGAGACTTCTTTGTTAGACTACACAGACTAATTTCAACTAACTAAACAACTGGGGGAGGGGCGGTTAGGTATCCTACAAGGAGTGCTCATTTCGAGTCTTCTTTGTTAGTTCCAACAATAACTCAATGAAAACAATCTTTTTGTGCTTTTGACTATGTCACTTTTTACTTTTCTAATTTCTACTACAATGGAAAAACGGGTTAGGTACATTTTATACCGTTAGCTACAAAAATTGAGCAATATATTATGGCTAATGTTTGAGCAAAATAAACTAAAAATACCAGTATTAGCTTTGGCAGTAATAAGCTCTATTAGTATACATACTGTACATCACATACTATCACAAGTAAAAATATTGCTCCGATTTTAACTATTGCACCGGAATATCCGGCATCAGCGCCCTAGGATACGCGATGACCTAGTTTCGGCACGTCCGCCTTCTACAGTATGAAACAATGAATTATGCCACCTGGCACCCGCGTAGAGACGACAGTCCCTGGGGGTTGGGTGTCCCCTATGAGCTCAAGTACCCGAAAGCACCTGGACCGAGGAGACCATACTGCGTCCTACGATTAGGTCGCCTACTCGGTAAATACGGTTTGATAATGGGCTCAATCGCGTTTCGCAGCAATGCAACTGGCAGATCCACACCCGGATTCGAACCGTTCGGTAGCGGATGAGCCCTTTGGCAGAATTGGTCTACTACCTCCCTTATCTCTTCTAGGCGAGACCCAAGGCTCGCTTAAGTTACAGACGATGACGGATTTACCCTTTGGATGAATTGTTCTATCACCTTCTACAACCTAAGACGCGCCTCTCCAGCTACACGCTGTGCGCTTCTAGACTACACGTAGCGGATTTACCCTTTGGATGAATTGTTCAACTACAATGCGGTCCTTCCACGCAAATACAACTAAGTAAGCCGGCCAGATTTACCCTTTGAATGAATTGGCCTAGCCGGTACCTACCTAGCTATATTAAGTAGTCACAAGAACGGTAATACAATAGGTACCTAGGACAAGATTAACCCTTTGGTGGAATTTGGCCTAGCCCCTAGTACCTATGTACGTCACAATCGGTATATTAACTGCTAAGTACCTACGCCAAGGTATAAGCCCTTTGGCGGAATTGGCCGAGGCATCGGCACCTAGCTAAAGACACGTCCGATAATACTAGTCACGTTCAGGCTCCATTATACTCTCTAACTCTTTCCCTCCTAGCTACATAACCTAGAACCTGATGAACCCTTTGGCTGAATTGGCCGAGTTCCAGGTACGCAACTAGTTCACACACTCCAATCGTTCATTCCGTACCTACAGTAACATGCTCGGACCTGATTCACCCTTTGGTGAAATTGGTCGAGCCCTTACACGCAAACCATAGATAAAACCATCAATTTCGAGAGTTTATTCGTTATAATTTACACAGGTTGAAACATTTTAAACACCAAATACAAATTTTAATTAATTTCACAAAGACATAAACAAAAGTACAACTGTTACACTATTATTTCAGGCATTAAAACAATTTAAAAATACATTAAACATACCCAGAATAATTTATGATAAATTTCTAATTAATTTTCACGTTCAAGTCAAACTCCGTGTTCATTATACCTGCCATCAAGTTACTCCACCCGCACACCTGATTAGCCCTTTGGCGGAATTGTTCGAGTGGCGCGTCAAGTAACAAGATGACAGGGGACGACGCTTCAGCGCAGAGGCGGCTGATTTACCCTTTGGATGAATTGGTCGACCAACCCCTGTGCTTGGCGTCGTCTTCCTCCTCTCCTTCATTCGCCAGTTGGATCGATACTCTGATCATGTTGGCGCTTGCGGTATAGATCGTTTAACCGCTGTCAAGTGGCCGATGTCAGGAATTCGGGGAACAAGACGTCCCGTACGACCATCCAAGCTTTGCCAAGCCAATTTCTCCCATTGAACTCCTCGATTCTTCGCAGTCGCGCATAGTCCTTGAAATGGACGCCAATGCCCCAGCGCCGATCGTATGGGCTGGCTTCCACGATCACGTCTAGACGCGTATTGCGCAGATCGTCCTTGACCGTTTGAAGCTGGCGCGTCCGGTGCAAACAGATGTTGAACATGGTTGGGAACGCCATAACTTCGTACCATATTCTGGCTCTGACGTTCTTCTCGGGCAGGCTCTGATCGCCCATTCGTTTGCACTGGCCGGGTGAAGATGCGCATGCGAGGGTTTCTGCTACATCCATGAGTCCGTAGCCCATGCTGGCTTTCTCATAGTAGTAGACCTCTTCTCCGCAATAGAACTGCTTTCCTTCATAGTCGAAGGTTCGAGCTTGCTGTCGGGGATCCTTGGCTGTAGACTTCGCTGCTCGTTGGGTGCCCTCCATGACAACATGATGGTTTGAGAAACTGAAGATTTGGGTAAAGAAGCCAAAGACCTTTGGACTCGGTCGTCGATTTCGTCTGGCCTCTTTAACCTTCTCCATCAAGATTTCTTGCAGACAATCTGCATAGATCAACAGTTTCCGTGCCCACCCTTTCATTTGTCTTATTCTCCACAAGGGGGACATCTCCATCATCTCCGGAATCAGATGGATCGAAGGGCAAACAACTCCAAGCGCTGTCCCCAAAGCCGCATCGCGACCGGCTGCCCATGCCTCGATGTAGATTGGCCTGTAGGCTACGATGCCGTCGCGCGAATACAAGGCTGGGATAAAGATCTTCAAAATTTGCTTGTCCGCGGGTCGCTTGACTGGCCGGTCGTACGGGTCCGCCGTTTCCTCCGGATCTTCCAACTCTCCTTCATGGAAACTCCAAAGAATACACGCCGCGAATTTTCGGAGAACCGTTCGCTCGATCAAGTTTAGTTTGGCAGTCGACATCACCACATGGCGTTGGATTCGGTGATTATCCTGCCGTGCCCACTGCCGAAAGATAGACTCTAGCTCCGCTGCGATAGGATGTACATCCCCTGTTGTTTGCGGATTGTCTTCGTTTCGCGTTGCTGGGATTTGGAGAATTTGCCATCGCCGTGATGACCAACACTTAACTGGGACTCGTAGCTCGCTGAGATTCCCCATGTTCATCACTGTTCTTGGCACTGTTGTCTCCATCTCTTCCAGTTTCGGTCGCATGAGTGGCGGTTGCTCGTTATTGGGCACTGACGGTGTGTCGACATACCCTGCTGCGAACCGGTGGATGGGTGGATCCATTGGGCCCATGAATGGGTCCCGAAAGAACCGGACATCTGGTTGGTAGACTCGAGCTGTTGTTTCGGGCCCGTGAATTTCATGCGGGATTCCATAGGTCACTAGCCATTCGGCTCCTATGAAGACCGATCCCTTTCCATTCAGCCCGTCCTTCTGGTTTTTTCTCGAGATTCCTGGTAACGGTTCAGGTTTCGTATCCAGGTTCTGCATGTCCAGTTCCAACTCCACCACATGTTCCTGTACTCGCTCCTGCACGTCGGCTCTCTCCTCCTTCTCCGCTGGCTGTACGATTGGAAGTTCACCCAGAGGTGGACCATCCTGACGACTTTCCGCCCCTTCGAACTTCTCCACTAGCTGCTCCACTTCTCTCTGCCAGGTCGCACTTCCCATCCTCCGTAATTTTGACTGCTGGCTGTGGTACGATTTCGGCTTCTCCACCGAGCAGTTCACGAATTGCAGGTGTTCCCTCTTCAGTGACTCCTCCGGTTTGGATTACCGTTGGCTCCTCGATGGAATCGTCCCCGCTGGTGTCAATCTTTTCCCATCCAGAACACAAGGCTTTGACTCGTGGATCTTTTTCCAAGTCAACCAGGCCGATGGGCATGTTATCCCAAGGAATTTCAATTTCCAAGGGGTCCAAACACGCCGGTATGCGGACATACTCTGTCCGAGCCATACCCCATTCATCGTGCCAAATGTGCCATTTGTGTTCTTCTTCGTAGGCCCGTTCGAGAACGTAAACCTCAATGCCTTCCGCCCCTTGGATCGGATCAAACGATGTATAGGGCTTTCCCCACGGCTTCGGAATCGCTGCTCGAATTAGGCCCCAACATGCTGCTTCCGAGTATCGACGGAAATATTTGGGCACCCAGTTCTTGCACACCTTGGCAATGGCGTATCGCAGCGTCTTCACAGTTGTTTTGCCGTTTTCCTTGGTTAAAGGCACTTTCGGCTTTGCAAGTCTCTCCAGGAGCTCCTTTGACAGCCCAGCACGTTCGGCCATTCTCGTAAAAGCCTTTTGCTCCGGTGTCGGCTTCGGTTTAGTTAATGGCTCCTTGGATGGCTTCGGTTTCGTTGGAGGTTCCTTGGGTGCTGATTTGGGTTGCGTTGCCTTCTCTGGCTGCCTTCCTCTGCCCAAACCAGTAGTGACCTTTGCCGTAGATGTTGACGGCTGCTTCTCCTCTTCGTCTGACTCCAGAGTGATGACTACAGGTAGTTCTTTAAGATCGATCACCTCTGGATCAACATGCGCTGGCGGAATTGGCCGTGGTGGTAGCGGCTTAACACTGGGTGTGACTTCCACTAACACTTCCTGGGGTGGTGGTTCCTCTGGTGACTTGGGTACCCGCACCCACGTAGGTGTGCCTCCAGGCGAACGCTGAAGAGCAAGAGGTCCGGTAGGTGGTACCCACACAGTGCGGATACGCTCGAGCCCTGGTATATGAGGAGTCGGCATCTGGATACTCGGTGGGGCTCCACGACCCCGACCGATAGGCCGAACAGCTGCCAATTCTGGCTGACGCACACGAAGTTGAGGCAACTGCGGAACCGCCGATGCCGTTGGCAAAATAGTAGGAGGTGCTGACTCTCCGGTTTTACGTCGTTTGAATGCCTCATAGGCCGTACTGCGTCCTGTGCCAGCTCCTCTATCGTTTTCTTCCGCTCCTCTGGCTCCATTTTCCGCTTCTGTTGTTGGATGAACTCGATCACCATTCTGACGGTTTCCTTGGTGAGTGAAGACTGTGACCTTGTTCTGGTTCGTTTTAGTCTCCACGTTGGATCCGTTCGATCTTCCCGGACCACCGTTGTCGCCCCCGTGTTTTGGAACACGTCTTCCGTCTCCTCTACCACTCTCAAAACTGGTGTTGTGGTACCGCCACTGCGGCTCCCTTCCATCTCCTCTGTCTCCTCCTGCATTGGTTCTTCCTCTGGCTCTGGTTCTGGCTCAATGTGCTCCAACTGCGCAACAACTTCTTCTGGCGGTATCTTCTCGAGCCATTTCTTGATGTTCTGGTCGTTTGCTTGCTTCTGGCGTGCCGACAGATGGACTACGACAGCTTCGCTTTCTCCGCTTGATGTTTCAGAAGCATCTGAGTCCGATGGTATAGAAAGGACATCTGGTGGTGGTCCTTCTGGTAGCAGTTCGTGGCTTTCCCGACGCAGTTCCGCAGCTTCTTCTTCTAGCAGATCCTGGGCCTCACGCCACTGCTTCTTCTGCTTGGCCGTTTTTGGCTCAATTCTGTCGTCGTAGCGTAGGACTGCGTAGTTCCTTAAACACTGCCGCCGTACCCGATGGTACACAGGATTTGACAGGTCTGGCCACTTGGTGTTTTCCCCGGCAAGCTGCTGCGTCACCTTGACCCGATGGTAGCGGCTCGATAGATAGACTCCCTTGCTCATCTCTGACAGCTTTGGCTTTTCGAAGCGCTCCAGGATTCTGAGCATGGTTGGCAGATGTTCCTGGTTTGTGAGCCTGACGCAGATCTTCTGAAGCATGTCGGTGAATTCCATCTGAGTCGGTCGGCACACCTTCACGAGCTCTTCAATGATGGAATAGACGAACCAGATGTCCGTATGGCGTAGATAAGGCACTCCGGACTTGGGATTGGGACGAACTCCGGTCTTTTCTTCGGCAGTATTTCGTCAACCCCGAAGTGGTGCTGAAACCATAGACGCCCTGCATCTGATTTGCATGGCTCCCACTTTTGCTCGACCGCCCCATCGAGTGGGCACAGTCCCTCCGTCGGCTTATATTTGTCGCCCAGATGATTCCACAGATGACTCAGTGAAATGAGGGACGTGGACGTATCCACATTATACGCCCGAGCGAGCCGATGCATGTCATTTTGTGCACCCGAGGCAATTAGCGCACATGGGGGTGACTGGATGATTAGCGACAGAAGTCGCCGCACGCTCTCAAACTCCTGGGTTTCGAAATAGATCGTCATTGGCAGAATCAGAAACATTTCAGCCTTTTTATACCCAGCGAGGTCTAGAGGTGGAAACATTAGCTGCATCACCGTCACGCTTGCCTCAGGTGCGATGCCCATGTTATTGATATTCGACCCTTCGATGTCAAATGCCGCGTAGGAAGACCTAGTTAGTCTGTGGGTCAGTCGGTTCTCGAACTGGTTCCACTTGGCAATGGTCGCAATAACATGGACATCGACATGCTCACGAGAAAAAGGAAGGTCGTACTTAATGATGTTTTGGACACGGTCCAATGATTGCTGTGCCCGATCCTGGTCCTTGGACGACTCGATGACCCAAATTTGTCTCGGCTGGTCTTCTAAAGGATCTACAAGCGTCGATTCTCTTTCGGTGGGGGTCTTTTGTTTCTTCTTCTTGCTGGTTGTTGCTCTTTGTGCCATCGTAAAGGAAGGACACTTTCAGTGACGAACAGGAAGAACGCGAACGGTCGCGGACAGAAAAAGAGAACTCAAAACTGACGCAAAGGGGGGGGGGTGGGGGGTGAGCAACTACGTAGGGGGGACTACCTACATTTCACCTACACACTCACACCGCACTCTTTCAGACACTCTACGTCGAACCTAAAAAGAAAACTGCTGCCTTTCTGGATGACTTTGTCGGTCCTTCGATCCCCGAGTCTTTGTCTCCGAGATCTTGGCACTTTGTCTCTTTTACGGTTCCATCGTCCCCAGGGTCATCGACAATCACAATTAATTAATCGCCTGCAAAACACGGTAGGCTGTATTCGACAAGTACGACCACAAGGAAGAACGTATACAACGAGATCTTATATCGGCGCCGGACATACGGACGGAAACGGCAAGGTGCATAACATACAAGTGGACTAGGAGGTGGGTTATTCGCACATTATGGTTAGTTGGAGGGGGAGGTGGATAATGTTTACTCGACTTAGTTACAACATACACGCATACCACTGAACACTTTTATTTAGCCTTTTGTAACACAGATCAATTATATTTAGCTCTTATAACGGTTAGGGTATATATTAGTATAATATATATTAGGTGATTTCCTCATGGTTAATACATTAACTTTATTTTCCCCTATGACATAAACACACAAAATGAATCCTAACTTGTATAACATAAAATGGGTTTTAATTTTGGTACTTTAGGTACTTTTGATACTTTACATCCTTTTAGTTTTTGTGATAATGTATTTCTTTTTTTATTTTCGTATTGACTGTTTTCGATATTTTAAAATTATAACCCAATTTTATTTGTGATTTCACACTTATTTAACCCCATGCTAATTTTATTTTTAGTGCAAACATAAATGCATTAGTAATTTAGTACCCTAGTCTTGATCTGTGCATTCGGGACCATAGTATGGCTTCAGGCGCTGTATACTTACACGCTCTGGCTTAGCACCCGGAACCCCATGCTTAATGATCTCATATACGTTGTCCGATAATTTAGCTAACACTCGGTGGGGTCCGTCCCACTGAAGCATATATTTTCGCTTCTGCCCCGTTGCTACTGGGGTCTGCGTGATATTTTTCAGGACGAAAGATCGGACGGGGTATTCAGTGGGTTTGGTGCTACGATCATAGCGAGTCTTATACTTCTCCTGATATGCCAACTGATGGTCGCGGACCGCACTATGCGCAATGCGCTGCCTTTCCTGCAGCTTGTGCACATAGTCTGGCACCGCATCTCCAACTAAAGGCTCTGGCAACTTGAACAAAACATCAGTGGGTAGCAGTGGATCACGACCATGCATTACAAAGAACTGCGTATATTTCGGCGTCGAAAGGGGAATCGGATTTTGCGTCACAGTTTGGGTCGAATCTAGGGGTTTGGAAACTTCACACGGGTTGTGGGGCATCGACTGAATGATGTTAATTTCACATGCCATCATTAAAAACTCCTGGGACACCTCCTGCTCTACCTCATCCTCTGAATCCTCCTCTAGCTCATTGCTGTCATGTGCCCCAGACGTAAACTGCTCAGCTACTCTTTGTGCTTCTTGGATTCAATCTGGGATCACTGTGTGAATTTGCTCTTGCTTGGGCTGAGAGTTTTGCTCAACCACTTGCTGACTTTCCAAACTATAGGACTGGGGTTGAGTCTGGTTCTGGTATACCACCCCTTGCGGAGGGTACATATACTGAGGAGGGTATAGAACAGGCTGTGGTTGCGAGTAATTTGGCATATATTGAGGGGCTTGCCTGAGATGGCTTCCCATTTCTTGCAGCTAATTTATTTGACCCCGTGAAAAATTGCCCGGATTATTTGAACGAAAATTATTTCCGCGGTTGAAATTCGACGGATTTTGAAATTGTGGGGGATACGAGCGTTGCGGTTGTTGCCGCCCATAGTTGGAAAAACTCGAGAATCTCCCTACATTGTTGGATGGAAATCGGCGAGTATCAGGGGTGAATGGTCGACCCATTGGTTTTCGGGGGGCCCGACAGTGTTTGCTGACGTGACCCAAACGGCCACAGTTGTAGCACTTCGGAGGCGGGGAGTCTCGCCCCTGATATCCGCCATTATACCCCGTATTTGTGTTGTATTGTCTGTTTGGAGATCTGTTTTGTTCAATTGGATGTGCCCCACTATACCCTTGGTTTCGAGGGTGACGATCATTTCTTTCTGAGCTTTTTCTGATTTCAATTTGGAGCTCGCGTATGGCTTCGAGCAGTTTTGATTCTTGCCCTACGTCTGAATTTTCAACTCTTTTTGGTGTGAACAGAGGTCTTATAGGCCCAGGTTTGTCAGTCCGCGTTGGGGGGTTTGAAAAATTTCTGGTTTCCCGCCAGTTCCCGCCTTTTTGGCCTGAAATTTCCCTATTGACCGCATGGACCCAGTCAGAGCCACCCATCGGAAACACCAGATCCAGTAGATTCACCACTTTGGACAAGGGAGGGGGGCCATCACAAAAAATTGGTGCTAGGACTTTTTGCACTTCGGGAACTACCCCACTAAAAATTTGTTGTGCCACACTGGCGTCCCGCCGTTCCCCACTAATCCTAATTTCTTGGGCTAGGGTTTGCAACTCCCTCAGGTAATCTCTGACTGGTTCACCGGCCCGCTGACGTCTGTCCAAAAACTTGCGGTAATAATCGCTTTTGGTCATCTTTCTAGCCCCAAACACAGGTGTCAAATATTCGACCAGGCTGTTGAAATTTTGGATGGTATCCTGGGGAAGTTTGGAAGCGTACAGGCCTACCCGTCCCCCTAGTTTGAAACAGAGGATACGTCCCCAATCGTTTTCTGGGACCATTGCCATTTTTAGGCGCATGGTCAGGCTCTGTAACCACTCTTGGAAGGTCATTTTGACAGAATCGTGGTCGAAAACTGGCAAATCTGCCGCAAACTTGAGCATGTTTTGGAGCTTTTGGGGGTCATAGGCCGGGGGCAAAGGTTGCGTGTGAGCTGTTCTCCCACCAAAGCTACTGGGGTTTATATACCCTGGTGCTGGTCCAAAATTTGTCACCTGTGCATTTGCAAAGCACTGCCCCGTTTGTGATTGCATGTCCCCATATATATTGGTATTGTCTGAATGCTGAGCAATTTGAGGACCCCCTTGTGTTTCCCAAACTCTAGGGGTGGACGATGGTAACTGTCTCGGTGGTGCAAATGTCACTCCTGGGCCCATAGACTGGTTGAATTGCCGACCATATGAGACAACTTCCTTAGGCTCAGTAATTCCAGTAGTTGTACAAAAGACTACTGACGGTCCGGTTTCGGTTGGACATTGGTTTGCCTGGGTATATATGTATGTCGGCTGTGTGCAATATTCATATTGTTTTGTCAGCATTTGTGGGGGACAAAAATCCACATATTTTGGAGTTGTTGCTGTGAAGCTTGTTTGAACTGTGCTCAGCATTTTTTGCATTGGTGGATTGAATTGGATTCCAGTAGATGGTATTTGCATTGAGACCCCCAGGGTATTCGACGATCTTTGCATTTGGGTCTTTTCTAGATTTCTCAATTGATGATCGTCACTCCTCTCAACCCCTAGTTCGTTATTTTCTCTGTGTCGGTTTTCATTTGGTATTCCCCAAGGTGCTTGGAGACCCGTACCCAATGGTTGGTCGTACCCTTCCATCATTATTTCAGTTTGGGGGGATTTTTGGCCATTATTTTGAAACGCACCTTGCACCAAGGGTGTCTGGAGGATTTCCGAGTTCGGATCCGATCGAAGGGGAGTGCGGGCTAATGTCTGATCAATTTGTGAGGAGACCCCAATTTGTTCCAACTGCTTGTATGGATTTCGGGTTCGGTCCATCCCCAATTTTTGCCTATCTAGTCGATTGCGCACCCAGCGCTCGTGTCTGGCTCGGGTTAGAGGCCCGTCCGAATTTAAGGGTCAGGAATTGAGACCTGATATTCAGCGAATATAAATGGTGGCTTCTTGCAACTTTCGGTGTAGTACCTTTGAACTATTAGGTCACTTTTAGTATTTGGCTGCGAACGTAGTATCGATTATTTTTATCGATATATCGATTTTCAAGTTTCCACTAAAATGACCGAAATTTTGCTTCAAAATGGTATATAATTCGATTTTTCAGCGAATCAGTTGCAGATAGCGTTCTGATTTTATGCTAGAAATGTTCGCCGTAGTCGATTTGACTATATTTCACTGATTTTTGACAAAAATTTTGAAACTGAAAAATTTTCATATCTTGAAATTTCGAATTTGACGTTTCAACAAAGTTCTGAGATCAAAATTACAGAAAATTTTTAGCCAGCAAGCGAAACCAGGCGGTTTCTCAAAAAAAACACAGGAAACGAGTGGCCGGGTTAAGTCCCCCTCGTTATATACTTCTAACAAACTCAAAAACAGGGGGGGGATCAAGGTCGTACAGTATATACTCCTTCCGTACTGGAAAAATAACTAAGTCTGAGGCGAAAAAATTTTTGGGCAGCACTTCCCCTTAGGAAATTGCACTATGGGGTGCTGCACTGCGTCTAAAAATGAAAGCAAATACAAAAATTTACACAAAAATCTGAAAAATGAGCAAAAATGTGAAAAATTTGTAAAATTTGAAAAATTCGAATTTCGTCAAAATTTTGGTATCGGTAGTTGAATTAGGTCGCTAGGAGTATATACTGTTACTCCCAGCAAAAATGAGCAATTATTTCCACCCGGGAAAGGCGAAAATCCGAAAATCCCGTATATAGGGGGGGTGAGGGTATCCGTACCGGTTTTTTTGTGAAAAACCGGTTTTTCGTGTAGAATTTCTGGATCAGAAGTTGACCCAGACCCGTGCGCAACTTTTCAGAGCGGTTTCCGAAGAAAATCTAAAGTTTTGGGAGAGTTGCAGGCCAATATATACCATGGAGCCCAAAAATGAAGGGTTTCGAAAAAATTTTTCGAAAAAATAGGAATTTCCGTGGAAATGGGGTCGTCAGGGGGGTAATTCGGTGCGCTGGACTTACATCCGGGGTTATTTTTACCCTAGGATGACCGTGAGGGGCAGGAGGGGGTAAAATATGTCAAAAATGGGGCAAAAATGACCCCAAAATGCAAAAATGCTAATTTGGCCCGATTTTGCCAAATTTTTGGGTTAGAGGGCCGGGACTTCGCTCAGGGATTCTCTAGGGGATCCCCGTACTAGGGTTATATCAAAAATTCGAGGGGGATAGGGCTAAACGGTCGAAAACGGCCCCCTCAAAAATTCCAAAAATTCGGTATTTTTCCGGGTTTTTAGCCGGAAAGAATTTCAAAACGCCGTTTTCTACAACCGGCGCGCTCAGGAAAGTTGCGGGGAGACTGTCCGCAACTTTTGAAATAAAAATTAGAAACAGGGGGGGCCGTTGGGAAAAATTATATACCTAAAAATTTGAAAAATTAGCGATTTTCATAGTTTTTCTGAAAAATTGCCGAAAAATGAAAAATCCTTAGAATTTTTGGGTGAGACTTTCAGGGAAGTTGGGGGGGACTGGTGTGGTGGTTGTGATAACTGGAAAAGGCCTGGGAATTCACCCAAGCCGAAAAATTAAAAAAAATGAAAATTACGAAAAATTGCTATTTTTGCGGTCTATATTGGCCAAAATTTTTGAAATTGCCAGAATTTCTGGCTGAAACCTTCCAAAAAGTTGCGGGTGAGGGTGCTCATTAGGGGGGTAATGCAAAAAATCCGAAAGAAAAGCAAAAAATTTGAAAAATTTATAAAAAATCCGAAAAAATGGTCATTTTTCAAAAACTGAAAAAATATGCAAAATTTTTCAGGAAAAACTCAACCGTTTTTCCTGGAACTTTCTGGAGAGCTGGGGAAGGGTCAGGCAGTGATTTTACTGCCGTTTATCGTGAGCGAATTTGTCAAAAATAGCCTAAGCCTGGGCTATTTTTGTGAGACTCTCGGAGCGGGCGTCTCAGGCTTAGGGGTACCGAATTAATTTCGGGAAAAAATTTTGGGGGCAATTCCGAATGGGAATATATTTTTCCCGGGGGTTTTAGGGGTCGGGGAATTCGATTTTGGGGTCTGTTTTTACCTCCGAGAGCCGAAATATTTTCTACGGGCACTTCCAAAAATGCCCAAAAATTCAAAAATCCAGGCTTAGGAAAAATGCCCGGAAAAATTCAATTTTGAGAATTTTGGGGGGGGAGCATTTTTCCTGGGGTGAAAATGGGGCGAGGAATTCAAAAATTTGGGTCTCGGAGCGGAAAAATGCGCTCCGGAAAAAGTACAGCTCAAAAATTACCAAGTTTGGGGGGGGGGGATTTTCGGAGTTTCAGGAAAAATCATTTTTATTGAAAAATTGAGGGGGGACCTAATTCTGGGTATTCCCTAGTGGACAATTTTTTTAGTAGAGGCCCTATTTGCCTTTCCCGGGCCTTTTCCTACCTATCTACCTAGATTTTTGCCAGGCTCAGATCCTGGCAAAAATCGCTGCGCGGCACTAAGCCGGACCACTCAAATTACTTTTCTTCAAAAATTGCACTAAAAACAGGGAGAGGGGCTGCTAAATTATGCCCAATGTTCTGTATAACCGGTGTAACGCCGGAAAATTATAAGTTTCAGGGGGGGGGGGAGGCAAAAATTTTGAGTCAAATTTTGGCTAGGCTTAGGCGTGGTTCCGCCAAACTTCCTGCGTGAAACAGTCCTGTCACGGTCGCCAGTTGTTAAACCCTGAACTGGGGGACTAATGGAGGCAAGTAGAAAATGCGCAGAGCGCTAGCAAAGATTTTGACCGTCGCCTACGTCTCCCAATTCAGCGAATAACGCCTAGCTTCGAGCTAGGTTTTACGGAACAGTCGTCTGAAAATCACTCAGTTGACAGGAACGTTCCACCACAGGCGGATGGGGAGACCACAAAGCCTACACGGCCTGACTACGGCCGGCTCTAACTCACTAGACTACTCTAGGCTAGCCTTACGGCGCAAGATTTAAAGGCACACGGTTTATTGACACGGGGCAGACGAAATATAACGGAACAGCACAGAGGGCAGAAATTTAGGGACGAAACATGAGGGGGAGAACTCACAAAAATAATAAAATGCGCCAAGCGCCTCAAAATATTTCCCTACGTTTTACGTGCAAAACATACCCATCCTGATGAATTTGGCTGTCGGGGGAGAGAAGGGAAAAACCGACCGTTCTCGTCGGGCAAGCCTAGGGAACACACGGAAGGGGAAGAGAATTAGAGCGAAGTAATTTCAGAAAACTGTCGGAGTTCTCCCCTTGACTTTTACAGTACCGAATAAAGAAGCCCTACTGTGTGTGTGTAATTTTCCAACAATTCGGCAATGTGCAACTTTAGGATTTAAAGAATAAATCTTATAATTTCTGCAAACATGATGGAGAAACTTTAGCTCCTGGCTTGGTTTGCTGCTACGTGGCATTTATTGCATCAGCAAAGCAATGCAAAGCCAGTGCCTCACGTGATCATTGCACGAAGGAGAGACTTTAAAATGATGAAATAAACATTGCCAAATTGCGTTTTTGATGTGCGCGCTGTAAATATGTGAATTTAGAGTATAGAGAGACTATTTCTCATCGTGGAAATGTCAACCTCGTACAGTGCCGGTCCGGCCGATCACAACATGTATTCAAAAGGTATAACCTGTTGGGAATTTTCTTGCAGGGGGTGTATTTTTTTACCCCATGTTTTCGATTGTATTTTTTTACCCCCTCTGACTTAAATTTTTCCGCACCACTATACTCAAAAACTCAAGCAGCTAGAATTCTTTTTAATAGTGCAATAGTTAGTTGAAAGATGGCTTTTATAATTGACTAGAGCATTTATGGATTCGAAAATGTAACCCAGATATAATCAGGGAAAAACCCGGAAAATTTCCGGAAAAAATCCCCGGAAATAATTTTTCGGAAAAGACCCGTAAATTAGCTGGAAAAAACTGGAAAATTTTCTAGAAAACCCCGGAAATTTACCGAAAAAAACGTGGAAATAAACTGGAAATTTTCCGGAAAAAACCCGGACCGGAACTTATCCGGAAAAATTCGGAAATTATCAGGAAAAAATCCGAAAATTATCCGGAAAAGAGCCGGAAAAAAGCCGGAAAAAGGCCAGAAATTTTCTGGAAAAAACCCGGAAATTTTCCGGAAACAAACCGGAAATTTTCCGGGAAAAAACCGGAAATTTTTTGGAAACAACCCGGAAATTTTCCGGAAAAAGCCCGGAAATTTATCGGGGAAAAAACCCGGAAATTTGCTGGAAAAAACCCGGAAATTATCCGGAAAATTTCCGGAAAAAACCCGGAAAATTTCCGGAAAAAACCCGGAAATTATCCGGAAAAAGCCCGGAAATTTTCCGGAAAAAACCCGGAAATTTTCAGAAAAAAACCCGGAAATTTTCAGGAAAAAACCCGGAAATTATCCGGAAATAGTTTGGCGTTGACCGGAAAATATCCGGAAAGTGAGACTGGGAATCAGAAATTTTCCGGAAAATTGCCGGAAATTTTCCGGACAAATTCCGGAAATTCGGCAGAGCACAAAAGAAAAATCCGGAAAAACCCGGAAATTTTCCGGAAAAAGTTTTCCTGTGATTTTGAATTTTGTAATGATTTTGGATGATTGAAAAGCACTGGCAACTCTGTTTTACTTGAATATACTTAAAAATTTTAGCTGTTTTCTTGAGTGTGGTGATTTTTTGTAAAATAAAGCGGTATTTTTTGCATGGTGCTGAAATAACGCAACGTAACGCAACGCAACGCAAATAACGCAACGTGAATAGAAACGCAAATTTTCGGCTTGCGATTTTAAAAAATCGGCTCGAGAAAAAACAAAGTTTGGCACATAAATGCATCTCAATTCTCGTTCTCATCAAGCGGTCGCAAAATTTGATTTTGAGCAAATAGATAGTGTTTAGAAAAATTAGTTGAATTTTTGTTTTTCGAAAATCGAGATTTTAGTATTTTAGTTTTTCTATATATGAATTATGAATAATATGCATCAAAAATGACGACAAAAATCAAAAATGCATCAAAACAAAAATGGTGCCCTTTCTTCAATAATAACATTTGGGTGTCTGGAAATATCACACGCCTAGTCCAAAAAATACCTGCTAAATATTTTTTTTATAAAAAAACCAGAAAAATAGTTGAAAATTTTTTTGTCCGCGATTTTTTCCTCCTTTTTTTTACAAGTATAGCACAGCCACAATTAAAAATAAAAAAATCAACATGTGATTCCAGAACTCGACCGGATGAATACCAACAGAACCGTTGAAGCAACGTGAAACAAATAATAAACCCCCATCAATTTTTTAAATATAAAAAGTCGTCAGCCAGGCCTCAAGCCAGGCCACTTTCGTGAAAAATGTATATAGTAATTTTTTTGCCAAAAAGTGTTGGCACAAACTCCAATTTTTGTGGCACAAATATTTTCAAATATAGGCGGTTTATTTTTCACATAAAGCAGTCTATCGTGAAAGTGGGGCTGACGCCATTGAAAAGCGTTAAGGTGGCGCTTCGAGAATCTGTTTTTTTGCGAATTATTTTTTCTGAAGCGAAATCGACCTATGGTTCTTGAAGAAAAGTTGTTCAGACGGTGTTCAGGAGTCGATTGATGTGTATACCTCAAAATGCAAAAATTTTGAAAAAAATCCAAAAGCTGAAATTTGCGTTTTTGTGAATATTTTTTTAATACGACCAAACTAAAAAAACTGTGCGCAGATAATCGAGGTAAAACTAAATTACTTTCCTTTTTGAAAAGTAGACAAACATATGTAGTTGAAGCAAGCGTCTGTCAAATCAAGCCATTCAGTCAACGAGTGTTTACATGCAGTACTTGCAACAAGCTCTGAGCCAATCAGATTCGAGCATAGTCACGTGACCAGAGGGCTTCATTTTTTAAGAATTGCTGTGCTCAATTGTTTCAGTTCAAGACTGAGCCTATGCCTCAGCCTAAGCCTAATCCACGTGGGTGAAGTTGGCAGACACTTTGTCAGTACAAATTTAGAAACCTACATTTTCTGAAAGCTTGGAATTTGTACTATTTTGTACCATAGTTCTTACAATTTGTACTAATTTGTACTCAGAGTACAAAATCATTGAAAAGTGTCTGCCAACTTCACACTTTGAGCTTACCTCACAACAGTCAGGATTGTTTTTTCAAGGATTGTGTTCACTGTTAAGTAAAAAAAAGCTCATAAAAATAAAAATATGTTTAATCTGCAACATCTACAAGTCCAAAAAAAGCTAGATCCTTGAAACTGAATAATGACCTAAATTGTCAGGCTCATCAGCATCAGTTTGATACGGGCGTCTACTTTCTGTGAACGGGCAAGTACAAACTACAGCCAAAAAACCAAACCAAAAAAGTGGTTCTGTGTTTATTTTGTTCGTCTGAGCCAGAACTAAGCCTGAGCCTAACTAAACTAAGCCTAAGCCCAAAACAAAAATTTAGTCCTCAAAGTCTGTCCTATCATGCTCGTTCACAGAAAATAGACACTCCAGGTGCATCAAAATATGTGTAAATTAAAAACGCTGTAAAATTGTTACAATTCAACGCAATAGCTGCATAATTTTTGCATACGAGAACTATGTAAATAGCGACATAAACATGGACAAATCAAACCGTTTTTGCTTTTCAATTTTCTCTACCTTTCAACCAAACTGTCTCTGCCCACTCTCCTAAGCTTCACGCAGGGAGTCGTGAATCAAAATTTTTGGCAATTTGTGTACTGTAATAGTCAGCTTTTTATAGAAGTTCTCACTTTAAAAGTTATAAAAGATGAATAAATTTTACCCTAACATGATTTTGGCATGCTTCTTTCACTCTTGTGCCATTTTTGTAAAAAAAATTCATTTACCTGTTTGAAACAAGACTCTGCGTTATTGCAGGGAAGGCACCGTCAGTTTTAATTGCTCTGCGCTTGGCCCGATCCTGTTGCTGGGAGCTGATTAACTGAAAATGCTGGAGACCAACTTATCTGGACGATAAAAACAAGCCTGGAAACATTTAAAAAAATTGGTAATATATAACTGCGGCATAAAACTTACAGCTGTAGTTCAAAACTATTCAGGATGATTTATAGCTATGTAAAATGTAAAAGGAAACTGAAAAAATGAACATTAAGAAAAAGTTTTCAGAAAATGTTGTACTTAGTTTTTAATAATTAAGCATAAAAAACCTGTGTGTGTGCAATCTGTAATTAAAATTAGTCTCGTAATTGAATCAAGCTGGAAATTTGACTGAACGACATATAGTAAATTTTAACAAAAACCGTTCAGAAAAATATATTGTATATGTTATGATGAACCAAAGTAAAATGTATGAATATATGTAAATGCATCCTACAATTTTACTGACGTTGAATATTTACTGCCATTAATTTGTTTCAGACAAATGGCCAAGGGACGACCCCCTCAGATTTCAACAGCAGATTTGCGCAAGCTTTTCTCAGATAACGAGAACATACTACTGCAAAATGGTCAAGTCTTGCCGTCTAATTCAGAATGCTGGCAAATACTGTCTGCTTACCTCAGTCGGCAATGCAACAAAAATTTAACGGCCAAAGCATTGTATTTATCAGCATCGCGATACTTTACCGGACTGACGAGGAACTCAGGCCTGCTACAAAATAACAATGAGCCTTTGACAACTGAAAACCCTATAGATACAAATGAAACCTTCAATTCATCGGCCAGCGAAGCAGAGCTGACAAATGATGACACCAATGATGGGAAAGTTTTTCACGTCAGTCTGGCACCGTCCGAGTGGGTAGCCATTCGTCCAGAATCATGTGAAGCGGTACAAAAGCCTGGCAGGACCCAGACACGACTGCAATTAAAAACCGGGTGGAGTGAACTCCTTGCTTTGCGGCTCTGGCAAGCTACCAAGCGAAAATGCTCCGTTGTGGTCAAGTATCACAGAATAAATCCATGCGGCTGAAACTATTTTTATTGTCATGGTTCCTGTCATAAATGTGGTTGCAGAGTAACTGTTCTGCTGGCTACAGAGCCAAAGTCAGACGCTCAAAGCAAAGTCCTAATGAAATGCATTGTCAAAGATTATGATGCCAGCATGCATATTACGGATACCTTTAGCCGGCCTCTTCGGGGTGACCAACGGTATAATGTGGCTCAAGAGTTGTTGGATAAGAACTTAAAGAGTCAGGATACATGCTTCTGCGTGGAGAAAACTGCACGCTGCAGAAAATATGGTCATCGACGGTGATGAAAATATCCAGCCACCTTCCAATGCTGTTCTTCGAAAAGCAAAGTCTGAATTGAGAAAGAAGAAACAACTCGATCACCATCCAATTACTGCCTTAGGAATTGCCAAATACAAAAAGCCATATGCAGGCACAATTCATAACATTGGTTATGATAAATTTTTTGTGCAATACCACAGTAATGATCAAACAAATCTGTACAGAATATTCTCGCAGCAAAGCTCAGTCACAACGCTGATCTTAGACGCGACGGGTTCTGGAACTGGAAAGGCCTGAGAAAGGCAAATCTGGTCATTTGTTTTTATATGAAGGCATTGCACACTTCAGCACACTGTCTTACGCTATTCCCGTCGTGCAAATGATATCCGAGATCCACACAAGCAATTTTATCACGAGCTGGCTCAACAATTGGGTGGCAGGGGGCGCACCCATTCCAAAACAAGTAGTGAGCGATATGTCACGGGCACTTGTTTCTTCCGTTGTGAAAGTTTCACAAACTGCAGCGATATAGATGCGTATATTAACCAGTGCTGGCAGTTTTTGAACAATCAATCAACTGAATTACCAGCTTGCTATGTCAGAATAGATGTGGCTCATCTGATGAAAATTTTGGCCAGTTGGACATGCCTCAAAGACAAACAGCGACGGGTGAAAGAGTTTTATTTGCGCTGTTTGGGCCAACTAATTCAAGCTAAAGACTTACCGGCAGTGTATGAGCTTCTAGTGTCAATTTTTGTCGTAGCTTCTTGTGAAACTGAAGGAATATGTGACACTACGGGAAATCCTACTCTTTGTGAGAATAAAAAAACATGGCTGAAGAATATTAATTTCGACTGAAACTGTTGATGCAACTGGCAGTGTTGAATTTGATCATGACGAAATGGAGTCAGAGATAGCAAATTCAAAAAATCAATTTGTGGACTGGGTTAATGACATTTTTGAAACCAGTCAAGGACTCGTGGAAAATGCGGACAATGGCGACCGCGACAACGTAATGTACTTACCTGAGATGATTCCTAAACTGCTGTCTCTGTGCGGATGGTTGCCTCTATGGTCTGCATTAATGATGGGAAGTTATAAGGGTTCCTCAGTAACAGCGTCGAGCGCTCACGTAGAGTCGTATTTCAATAATCTGAAGAACCGATGCTTTGCAGCCGAACTACCGCTACGTGTCGACGAGTTCGTGCTGAAACATATTAAATATATAGATGGAGAACTGAAACTGGCCTCAGTCCAGCCTTTTCAACCATTGTCTCCCGCCGAAGCGGAAGAAACAGAACCTGTGTGTAACTCATGCAGCCAGGGTGACCTTCCTAGTGGCAACGCATTTGATTGCTATTTCTGCAGAAAACCAGTTCATGTTTTACCGAATTGTTCTTTTCTCGTTGACGATGGACCTGCAAGTTTCATCTAAAAACGAGCGTGTGCTACCTGTTATCGCCGAATCGAGCGTGAAAAACAAAAAGTTGACGATTTGTTGTGCAAAGAAAATTGGAAAAATCTTGCAGTTGATTCAAAGCGAAACAGAAAATCCTATTTAGAAAAAATTCAGATTTTAACCTATAGTACCAATTACGCTACCCGCCGTCTATTCACCTGAGAAACTTTCCGATGAGCTTATGTATGTTAATAATGGCAGCGTATGCAACTCTATTATTCCGCTGTCGTGTGCTGTTCCTGCCGGATATTATCATTTTGATTCAAGTGTGTCTCCAAATCGGCTGTGTAGTGGAAAACGTACCAAGTTTCGCAGTGTGCGGAATTTATTTTTTGCCGAAATTTTACAGGAACAGCTTGAAACTGTGGCATCTGTCCAATATCCAGGGCATCCATACTAGCCGATTAACGCGGTGGATCTAAATCGAATTGTGAAACGAGTTACAATCACTGGTCAAACGTTTTTTCTGCGAGCTGTGTTCGTGTTCATTGTTCAAGGTAGTGCAGTTTTGTTAAAATTCAGTCAATAAGTGCAGTTTTGTTAAAAATCAGTCAATTAACTAGAACTAAGAAACTAGAACTAAGATAATCTTGCCACTACTTACAATGACCAGAATTTATCTCAACAAATTTTATCTGCTGCAGTAGTAATGAAGAATCAATTTCATTTTTGTATTTTATAAAACTCAACACTTTGAAGAACTTCTGCTAAAGATTGATTCATTAATTATTCCATTTAATGATTAAACGTTTTTGTTAATTGTAGCCCCCCCCGTGAAGGCGTGGGTCACTACATCGTCATCTGCCTGCGCTCAGATGGTACCTGGGAAGAATTTGATGACATGAAAGACAAACCTGTGTGCCTTAGTCAAAGCTATCGCAATGTTAATGCCCATATGCTGCTGTTTACTCTCTGATGTGTGACGTACCGGTTAACGGATACCTAGTCGTATTTGCAATGTATATTAATGTGTTTTTAGTTTAATGGCTGAAATGTGTATTTGACTTGTTAAGATACTTAATTTGAAATTAGGCTAATAAAAAGTTTACACAATATTTCATTATGGAAGTGTACACATAATCAAAACTGGCTGGTAGCATTTATAAAAACAGCCAATAATATGCCGACCGTGATTCTTTGCAACCAATCAGAAAACGGCTCAGCCTCTATTGAAGCTACCGTAATGTTTGACCGCATGTACAGTCGAAAAAACTAACTTTTTTACGCAAATTAAGCTTTTTCGACTTTTGATAGTTCTGGTACTCTCTTGAACTACTATTTCACGTCTGTTTTTGTTATGAAAATGCGTCATACTGTTATACAGTTATGTACTTGTGATTTTTTCAGTTTGGTAACCCCAGAATTTTTGTACGTTAGTATGTGATGATTGGAAAACGAAATTTGTCAGTAAACTATTGCTCTCACTGTTGCAGAAATTCCGAGGGGATTCATACTTAGCCAATATGTATAAGGCCCGTGCAGCTGATATCAGCTGACATATTAAAATATGTAGTCACACTCAAATTTTTACCGCAGCTGCCGATCTTATGCAGTACCACTATTGGCGTGATTTTATTTGTAGTTTCTCCAGCTGAACAAACAAACAGCTGCTTACCACGTAGCGATTGGACCGATTATTATTAAGGTCATGAATTTCGATAGAAATGAAAACGAATGTTGAGGCATGTCAAGGGTATAGCTGTTTAACCTAATTAGTCTGCTATACATTCCTAACAAGTCACATGTGTATCAAGTTGATTAGCAACCACATTTATAAGCTAAGATTTCAGTTAACTTCAAATTTATGCAAAATTTTTTACTAAAGTTGCAAAAACAAATAAAGTTACAAATTCATGATTTAGTGTGTTGTCAGTTATTTGCTAGTTATTTACTTACAGTTTATTTCAAAGCAGTGCTGAGTTTTCATTGGTATTGTGACAGTAAAAATACTCTTAATTTTTAACTTGATAAAAAACTGAACAGTCAACGTATTATTGAAACCTACTGCTGTGTGTGTATGGCTTAAAGTGTGAAGTTGGCAGACACTTTTCAATGATTTTGTACTCGGAGTACAAATTAGTACAAATCGTAAGAACTATGGTACAAAATAGTACAAATGCTATGCTTTCAGAAAATGTAGGTTTCTGAATTTGTACTGATAAAGTGTCTGCCAGCTTCACCGGGGTGCCTAATCATGGGCCAAAAGTATTCAGCCAGAAAAATAAAAACATGCAACAAGCCAAGCAACTTTTCAATAAAAAACCAAGGTTTTTTGCCACAGGGCACAGATTCCAAATCGCACGTTTTGAGTTGAGACATAAAATTTTGACACAATATATAAGAATAATCAAAGAAACTGACTAATTTTCATTTTTTAATAAATGGACTTTGAAGCTAGTTACTTGTTGTTAAAGTTGCATGAAAAGTTAAAAATCGTCATAACTCAAAATTTAAAACGAAATTCACAAAATAAAAAATTTTCGTCCCAGACGTTTGACAACCTTTCAAACGAGCTATAGATTGTCCAAATTGATAGAGTTTGAATTGAGTTATGTTTTCCCTGTGAATAGGGTTTTCGCAATTCACGTGACAGACACAAAAAATGAATTGAGTCAAATCCTTTTGCAAAAATGCTGAATTTGATACCGCGCACCGCGCTAAATTCCAATATAACCATGAAAGTAAGAAATTACAATTTTTGAAGTACGTGCAGATTCTCGGAGCGCCACCTTAAGCAAAAAAGTTCGTATCAGCAAGAGTACATAATTAAGAGAGGAGACAAGAAGGTATAGGCCCGTGAGAAAGTAAGATTAAAGAGCGGTCTATGTTACCTCTGTAGTATTAGCTTACTCAATTTTTCCGCTTGAGGGGTTGAGTTGGGTGGTTTGTTCGAGTCACGGTCGTGGACCGATGAGCTGGAGGTATTGGGTATTAGCTGAGGGCTAGCAACTCCCTCATCGGTTACCATACACCCGATGGCCAGGAAGAGGAGGCAAGATAGCTTCATAATACTGAAATATTATAACATGTACATTATGGAAGGTATTTGTTTGATAAGGCTAGGTGCTTTAAGGTTATATAATATTAAATGTTGATGTAATTTGGGTAAGGTTAATAAATAATATTAGTAAAAGCATGCTTGTGTTTCGCGTTAAGACTTAATCTATGTAAGTACTAGTAGTGCTATACGTGGTCTCGTTCAGACCGTATCCGTTGTGTAGCGACTCGTCAGTGAACTTACACTAACGGAACTTGTTTTTGAAATTTCGAAAAATGTAAAAATTACAAAGAAAAATATATAATAAATGGTTTCGTCGCTAACCACGCTCATACTAAGTGATGTTAGTAGAATAAATTATATTCATGTGTTCTTTTTTATTTCTAGTAGAAGATTTTGTGCAGTATCATATCCGTATTTGTTATGTATTTGTTTCTTTTTGCACAGATTATGGAAACAATGCTCAATCTTGCGATTAGAGTATTTTTTAGATTTAATGTTAGTGAAGAGACGTTTAGTTTTTTGGGTGAAGTCGGACATGTTAGTGCACAATTTGCTGTATCTGACTAGCTCATTTTCCACTGTATTGAAAGCACAGCAGGTAGCTATATTACCATATAGATTTGGTAATGATATGACATTGAATTTAAAGTTTTCTCGTTTGTCAAAAACTTTAGTAGTAAATTGTTTGTTGAGTATTTTTATAGATATATCGAGGATATCCGCGTTATCATTTTTGTTATTAACTTTGTTAAGAGTCAAACATTGTGGATATATATCTTTACTGAGATTTTCGAATTTGTCATGGTCGTTGATAGCAGTAATGTCGTCGATATATCGGAACATATATTGCAGGTACTTAAGGTTTTTATTATTGTTTATCATTTGGTGTTTAACATATTTATACTCATAATGAAAAAGACATAAATTAGCAAGAAATGGTACAACATTGGTGCCCATTGGTATTCCAATAATTTGTCGGCAAATGACATTGCCGCAGGTGAAATAGCTATTATTAATGACGAATTGTACAAATTTCAGAATAGAATGTTTATCTGCGGCTATGCCCTTTGTAGTATTGGAAAACCAGTTGGCAGATTTTTCATGAATGGCGATCTTAGTGCTATTGTTGAAGGTAATGTCTAATACTGTTTTGATGCTTTCGATGATGTCATTATGTGGCAGATTAGTATATAATTGTCCAAATCGAATGTGTTTATGGTTTTAGCTTCATTGTCTTTTGAAATGTTTTCGAGTGTTTTCTGAATAGATTGATTGTTATCAATGATCCAGTATGGAGAAATTTTCCAGTGAGTATTTAGAAAATTATTGCAATATGATTTCAGCTTGTTTTGCATCTTACTTAGTGCAAGGCTGAGTCTAGCAGATATAGGTTTAGTGCATGCTTTGCTACTAGCAATGATAGTTCTAAAACTAATGGGATTTTTATGAAACTTCGGTATAATTTGAGCGAAGGGTAATGTGCTATATTCCTTATCTACTGTAAAGCCAAAATTGGTAGATGTGTGAATTATATCAGTAACGATTGTTTCCTTATCGATGTTGTTAATCATTTCATAGGCGTTGTTTTTGTTTATTATGCCGAGTTCTTCGATTAGCTTACTGATGTAAAATGGTTTGCAGATGATGGCGAAATTATGTGCAGCCTTATCAACAACGGTAAACACATATTTGGATTTTAATTTCTTAATGTCTTTTAGTAAACTAGATATATTATCAGGTTTGTTGTGATGTATGTTAATCTGTGTTAGTTTGCTTTTGGCAATATTTACTATTGCGTTTTTCCATTCCGCGTATTCTGTGTGGTATCGCAGATTCTTAGAGCACAATTTGTTTATGTATTTATCAAGTCCAGTATTTATAGATCTTAAAATTTCTTCTTTGTCTAGTTTTTTGTTGGGTCTGTATTTCGTTCCTTTGTGTAATAGTTGTCTAATCTTAATATTGTCAATGATGTTCGCGTTGCCAGTTATAACATGTTTGTGGTGTGGGTCAATAAAAGGTGAAGTAAGACAGTCGCATGAAGGCTGGTTGCTAGAGTAGTGATATATGTCTAGGTTATCCAATGTCTGTCTATAGTTGAAAAATATGGAGCCGATGGTCTTATCATATGTGTATATAGGCATAGGTGTGTGCATATCATGTGCGGTGTCATCCGGCCAGAATTTTTTAACTTGTTCATTGTTGAAAATTTTATTTAGATTGATATTGTCAAAAAGTTTATTAGAGAATTCAAAAATAATTTTTGGCTTGCGTTTTCTGTGTGTCTTGTCCTTATTTGGTTTGTATAATTTATAGCTACAAAGATCCTTAAGAACGTTGACTATGTTAAGGTCTGTAGTCTTGTTATCAATGATGTGTAAGTATAAATTAGAAATGTTCTTCTTATTCAAGCTAAATACATATGGAATCAGGTTTCGTCTGCAGTCAACTGGGTTCGATGAGTATTGCTCAAGTATGTCGTCGATAATCATGTTAGGGTCAGTGGTATCAGTATTGTGATGTTTTTTGCCTCTTTTCCGACTATAGCGTTCAATTCTGTGAAACATTTTGTATATGGGTTGGTTGATTTTTTCATTTTTGACGCGATCGTTTAGACCGTATGGAGCTTTAGTTCTTAGAGTTTTGATCCAATAATCCTCACGTTTAAGACGTTCTATTTTGTCAGTTTCATCATCACCAGAATCGGTGATTTTTTCGATGATTTTGACTTTGTATTCTGTGCAATGTGTATTATTAAAATGTTCAACTAATGTTCTACAACCAGCTTTGTTTCCCTCAATAGATCTTCGATGTTGTCCGAACCTGTCTCTAAGGCTGTTTTTAGCTTCGCCAACGTATTGCAAGTGACACTGTTTACAGGTGATTAAATAAATAATATTTCTTATCTCACAGTTAAGCTTACTCATTCCCGTGCAATTGTTAATGATGTTGTGTGTTCTTTTTGTGTAGGCATCGGTAAATTTACAGCCAGCGTCTACATATGCACAAGTTAAACAACGATTCTTTTTGCACGAATGAAAATTAATGGAACTTTGAGGGAGCCATAAGGGGGCTCAGCCCTGGGGGTTAGCCGCTATGAGGGTCTAACTAAGCTAGTGAAAATTAACGAGTTAATTATAAAGAAATTAGGCTAGTGCCCACAGTAGCCTTGTGCAATAGGAGCATCTAGTGGCCGGTTAACAGCGGCTGTTGTGAACCGTTATAACCCATCGACGTCCTATAAGTTACTATTATATAGTTAAACCAAGTATCACCAAAAACCGGGTGAACTTGGGAGAAGCAAGTTCCTCCAAATAAATATAGACTATAGTGAACATTGCAGAATGGTGGGTACTAATGGTACCCTCAAATAATTATATATAAGTTACGATAAGTCATAAAAGGCAGAAGAGGAGATAAAAAACGTAGTAAACAACGACGGAGGCCAGAAAAAGCTTTATTATTAGTTAACAGTGTCTCACTCTATTAAGAAGAAGAGTGAGACACTCTCCTTACTGCCTGTGTTATAGCGCAGGCAGATGCGCTGGTCGTTTTGAAGACACATGTTGCCGTTTTATGCCACATGTGACTAGCCAATCAGAAGCGACCTTCGCTTCTGATTGGCTAGACGCCTGTGCACGTGCTCCAATCAGCACGCAGGCGGCCTCACGTAATCCAATCAGCACACTGGCCGCCATTACAGCCATTTCATTGTTAAATTTTGCCATGATCTGTCGGGTTGGGGTTTTATTTTGTTTTTTGCCCCTAATTGTATTTTGCCTACATTTTTATCACAATTTTCAGGGATTGGAATTGAATTTCAGCTCGTATGTGCTGAAGATGATGTTAACTTGTAAGTTAAATGTGTTTTTTGACAATTTTTTGGCAATAGCAAAGTCAGTGAGCACTTTGTTGACTTTTTTCAATTCCGTATACAGTAAAGCTAGTGATTTTGGTACTAAGTTTTCAGTCGTGAACGCTGAAATGGCTCTAATGGCGGCCAGTGTGCTGATTGGATTACGTGAGGCCGCCTGCGTGCTGATTGGAGCACGTGCACAGGCGTCTAGCCAATCAGAAGCGAAGGTCGCTTCTGATTGGCTAGTCACATGTTGCACAAAACGGCAACATGTGGCTTCAAAACGACCAGCGCATCTGCCTGCGCTATAACACAGGCAGAAAGGAGAGTGTCTCACTGTTCTTCTAAATAGAGTGAGACACTATTATGTACTCTTGGTGTCAGCAAGAAACAGAAAATTATATAAATTTAATTTGTTGGAAGATACTCAGAGCGCCCCCTTAAGGGGGCGCTCTGAGTAACTTCCAATAAATCAAATTGCTATAATTTTTCTTTTCTACATGATACGAAGTTCTTTCCTTAAGCGCAACCAAGACACACACCAGGCAAGTATTTTTGCAAAGTGTGAGAGCTCTGAGAGCACTTTAGCGAATTTTATGACGACATGAAAATTGAAATTTTGCAAAATTTGTCTAATTTTTGAAATGACGTAGCTCAGCGGTGCCTCAACAAAATTTAACAATCAATAGCTTAAATTAAAGACAATTATCTTGCCGAGGCACCATTTTTGCCGAATTTTAGTTAGTGGCGGTAAATTTTTAGTTATTTTAAATTTTATCAAAAGTGACTGTAATGAGCAAACTAAACTAGGTACTGAAGTCTCACTTACAAATTACCTACAGTGTGCATGCATTTACGTATGTATATTACTGGAATGTGCGAGATCGCATGGTTTGTCTTGGCTGCTTGCCTACGGTTATTCTAACTTCGAATGTATATTTTTGGCAGTTATCCCACTTTGGTTTTCGGTTTATGCATGGCCTGATTTGTGACTAATAAACGATTTCTTGCCTGCACGTTGCTAGCACGGTTTTGTTATTTTGCAATAGAATTATATTGGGACTTTTCGTGTGATATTTTGGTCATCTAACGGTTTTTACCCCATATTTATTCACCACATTTTTGGGGGCTCGTCCGGGATAGACTTGTTAAAGAGGGGGCCTGCGCGTGGTTTAAAGACGAGCGGAGTTTTCGGCGGCCGGAATTTATGGCGGTGTCCAGGGAAGTGTCAGGAGCAGTGGCGGAGCACAGAAACTATTTTGACACTGGACTGCGATTACACGGAAGTGACGATGCCGTGGCCTACGCCTTCCTTCCTGAGCTGCACAATCCAGCAGTAATCTGCCGTGTATGTTCGTGGTAACATTTTAGGTTTTTGTTTTGTAGTGTTTTTATGTGTGTAGCGTATGCCATTGCGTCGCATCGGCGTGAGAGAGCTCAAGTCGATTGGTATTGTTGTTGATATGGCTGAGCAAGAGCAAGCAGGCAATAACGAACCATTAGTGCCTAACCGGGGCGCACCCGGACAGGAGCCAGCGGACAATGTAGGGTTAGAACATGAACGTCCCCCTGCCCGCGAGTATGTTTTGGCACCTGAACCACCGGCTTTGGGTAGGAATGAGTTTTCCATTTCTTTTCCTGGGGTTCCCCTACCCCCACAGCTGACGGGAAATGTGACTGCCCAAATTCCCCAGGACTGGTTCCTGCATTTACGTAGAGTTGGTACTGCAAACAGATGGAGCACTAATGAGTTAGCTCAGTAATTGCCTGGTTTGCTAGCTCCCAATTCAAAGGCTAGTCGGGTATGGGAGCGTGTGCCGGCCAATATTTTGGGCGATTTCGACAATTTAGAAAAGTTTTTTGTTTCTGAATTGATGAAAAGTACTGAAGTCGATCTGATGTGGAATCAGATTCGCAACCGGCAACAGCAAGAGAACGAAAGTTTTGATAGTTTTGTCGATTATTTGCGCCGAATGGCCCGACTAGCCTACCCAAAAAAATCTCTCGATGAGCAGAAGCAGGAGCTGATAATGCACATTGTGCATCAGAGTCGCCCAACTATTTCAAAATTTTTGTGTGAGCAGCACCCTACTACTTACGAAGATACTGTTCGATTCGGTCGTCGGGCTGAGTATGCTGCATCGCGTTGTGCTGCAAGTATTGCGCCAGAGCTGGAATCGCGTTTGTCACAATTACAGGCGCAGAATGAGAAAATTGTCAGTGCTTTAGGCGCAATTGGTGCAGCAAACGCTACGTCTGCTAAATTTGTCAACCCGCCAGCACAAGTTGTCGCTACTACGGTGGGGCGCTCTGATGACACAATGGTGCAGAGATTAGCTAGTTTAGAGATGCAAATGAGCAGACTAGCGACTAAGGTGGACAGTTTAGCTAACAATGTCTCACGCCCCTCTGCAACTGGCCCTGTGTGCTATACGTGTGGCCGCAAAGGACACACCAGTCGCAACTGTAGAGACAGAGTGCGAAATGACACCGGTAGCGGAACCGGTTGGAACCCGAACCGGAACCTAAGGCGCAACGGCAATTTAAACAGCCAATAGTCATTTCGACGGGGCAGAAAATGACTAATAACGAGGTGCCCCAACAACTTTGTCCATTTTGTGTATTGGTGAAAGAAAATGTACAAAAGTCTAGTATCGTAACCCCTGTTTCTGAAAATCCCCCAAAAGTTTCGGTTCATATTTATAATTTATGTTGTGATGCTTTGTTAGATACTGGGTCTTCTGTTAGTTTGATAAGCTCTAAAATTTACAAAAAACTGTCCCCCCAGCATAAAATTCTGCCAAGCTGCTGCTCTCCAATTAGTGTAACTGGGAGTAAGCTGGATATTTTGGGTTTCATCCAGGCACCTGTGAAAATTGGGGAAAATCTTAAGGGGTCATTCACTATACCGCTATTGGTTGTTAAAAATTGTCCGTTTCAAGCGATTCTGGGAATGAATTTCATAAAAGTCACGGTGCTACCATAGATTTTGTTCAAAATGCAATGCACTGGAGTGATCTATCACTAAGGTCGACCGGTCCAACTGTTTCTAGTCCTCTCAAGTATCCTGTCCGTGGGTCTGTTCCTGTGTACCTAGCTCATAATGTAGTAATGCAGCCTGGGTCACCAGTTGTAGTAGTAGGTCGTGTTAGTGTGCATCCCAAACACGAATGTGTTTTCCATGGTGTGTCTGTGAATTCGAGATTTGCCCGGTATAAGTGGTGGAAGTCAGTCATAGCCGAAGGTGCGCTCGTTAAGCCAAGATTAAATCGCATACCTGTGTCTATGTTTAATCGAAATGAGCGCTGTCTAAGGCTACGCAAGGATACCCTGTTAGGTTATGTAGAGCAGTTAGAGGGCGGAGTAAATACAGTTGACTTTTGTGGGCCCGTAGCTAACCAATTTGTTAATACTGTCAGCTTTTTGGGTGAATTAAGTCAGAAACCGGCGGCTGACATGGAGCCACCGACGCTTGCTAGTGTTCCTGTAGGGGTTAGCCTTAGTCAAGCGCAGCAAAGTTTATCGCAAGAGCAGTTTGCACAGTTGACTCAGTTTTTAGCCAAAAATAGTTCTGTTTTCTCCAATAGTGATGCTGATATCGGACAGACCAGTATTGTTGAGCATTCCATCGATGTGCAAGGTAGTGCGCCCATAAAGCAGCAACACTACAGAGTCCCGTATTCACAGAAAGAAACTATTGAGAAGCACGTCAACGAATACCTAAAACGAGGGGTCATCCAGCCATCCAATAGTCCATGGGCATCACCAGTGGTAATCGTGAAAAAGAAAGACGGGTCAGATCGGTTTTGCATTGATTTCCGGAAAGTTAACAACATTACGCGCAAGGACACGTACCCCTTACCACGCATCGATAAGGCGCTTGAATCGATGGGCGGCGCAGAATATTTTTCCACCTTAAATTTGTGTAGCGGTTAGATACGGATGGCACCGCAAGATAGGGACAAAACAGCGTTTGTCACCCAGGCTGGTCTCTTTGAGTGGTTAGTTATGCCATTTGGCCTCACCAATGCGCCTGCCACTTTTCAAAGGTTGATGGAGACAGTGCTCAGGGGTTTGCTATACAAAGTTTGTCTGGTATACATCGACGACATAATTGTGCTTTCTAAGACCTTTGACGAGCACTTGGAGCATTTACAGCTTGTTTTTGATCGACTCCAACAGGCTGGATTGAAACTGAAAGGCAAGAAGTGCAGCCTTTGTCGACCAGAAGTAGACTTCTTGGGTCATGTTGTCACAAAGAATGGGATTAAGCCTGATCCATCCAAGCTAGCAGCTATAAGTCAGTACCCACAACCAAAAGACATCAAGGGACTTAAGGCTTTCCTAGGGCTTGTTTCCTACTACAGACGGTTTATACCTAATTTGGCAACACTAGCTAAGCCTCTATACCATCTGTGCAAAAAGAATGTTCCTTTTATTTGGTCGTCAGAGTGCAGTTCCGTGTTCACTAAGCTAAAACAAGTACTGACATCGGATCAAATGCTGACACCACCGGATTTCACGAAGCCTTTTTTGGTTCACACGGACGCTTCTGGCGTGGGTGTTGGTGCAATTTTGTCTCAGACAGTTGATAACAAGGAAAAAATTGTCGCTTGCGCTAGTCGTCAGTTGAACGATGCCGAGACCAAGTACTCCACCGTTGAACAAGAAGCGTTGGCGGTTGTCTTTGCACTACAGAAGTTTCGGCCGTATCTACTTGATCATGAGTTCACTGTTTTCACGGACCACAACCCTCTGCAATGGCTCAAGGCTAAGTCCGATCTCAAAGGTCGTCTTTTTCGCTGGTCAATGGCTATCAACGAGTTCTCAAAGATGAACTTATGTTATCGGGCTGGTTCTACAAATTCCAATGCTGACGCAGTCTCTCGCTGTCCTGTTTCTCCGCCCGAACCTTGCATTTTGGCAGTACACTGTGCTGATTTTCCATCGCTCTTTAGCATTGACCAATTGCGGAAAGCGCAGAGTAGTGACAAGTTTTGTAGAAACATCATATCAAGCTTGGACGACAGCGAACAACCGGCAAAAGAACTCTATACAATGAAAAATGGGATTCTCTGTCGACTGTCACGTTCCCGTTCTAGTTTGCGAGTCGTCGTTCCAGAGGATCTACCAGTCGACGTTTTGAAAGCCTTGCACGATGATCCTTCATCCGGTCATCTGGGGGTAGCAAAGACTTTGAGCAAAATGGGGCCGCGCTTTTATTGGCCTAATATGCAGCGCGATGTCAAGTGGTGGATACGCTCTTGTCTTTGTTGCCAACAGAGAAAAGATCAAGGTTTCTCAGGAAAGGCTCCGCTGCAACCGATTCCTTGCTCAGGTACTTGGGATCGCGTCGGAGTTGATATCATTGGGCCCTTAAGACGGACTCGCAAGGGTAACAGATTCATAGTTGTCTTCATTGATTATTTCTCGAAATGGGTTGAGGCTTTTCCAGTTCGCCGAGTAACAGCAGATGTAGTTGGCCGTCTACTTGTCGAGGAAGTTATGTCTCGATACTCCAGTCCAAAGTGTTTACTGTCTGATAATGGTCCATCATTCACGTCTAGGCTGATTCGCAATGTAGCCAAGCTATTTGGATTTCGCAAGCAAGAAACAACAAGTTACAATCTGCAGGGTAACGGTTTGGTAGAACGATTCAATCGAACGTTAAAGGAGATGCTGTCCGCTTTCGCAGATCTCAGAGGTAGTTCGTGGGATAAGTACATACCCTATGTTCTTCTTGCATATAAAACTTGCTCGCAGGCATCTACGGGGCTCAGTCCGTTCCAACTGTTTTTCGGTCGTGAACCATCACTCCCTGTTGATGTCCAACTGGCACGTCCGAAACCACAAGAGCCGCGCGTTTTTTATAACCAGTTACGCAAGGGCGTATCCCGCTATTTTGTAGCCGCGTCGAAAAACATATCTAAGGCTCAACTGTCTCAGAAAGAACAGTTTAAGTCGTCGCAGAAACTTGCGTCATTTTCCGAAGGACAGCATGTTTTGCTTCGACGTTTACCAGTCGTTTCGGGGAAATGCAAGTGGATATCTTGTTATAAAGTCGTGCGTCGCTGTTCGCCAACTACGTACGAAGTACAGGCCGATGGTTCTCCTGGTAGTGTGATGAAAGTTCATGTAAACCGTTTGAAACCGTTATATGAGCGTTAGGCAGTTATATTTTTCATCTGTTTTTTATGTTTTACTTTCTTCTGGGGGCCTTATTCTTTGTCTGTGTTTTAGTTGTTTTCTTCTGTTTCCGCTGTCTAACACGAGTTGATCAGTCGACCAATGTATACTGTCCACCGTAAAACATGCTTTTTGTGTGTGAGGTTCCCTGACCTCCTGGCATAATTGGCTTGTTTTATTTCAGGCAGACGTACGAGGCGGAAGAGTGATCCCATTTCTCGGTCGGACGATGTTTCTATCGAACATGCACGACTGTTCCATCCGCACACTGGGCGAGCAGTTCCTGTCATCAGAGCAAGCGTTTCAGACCTTCAAAGCTTTGCTAACCAACAGCGATGAGACCAGACACAATATTCAGAAATCGATCAACCCGTTCGAATCAAAGCGTCTAGCGAAGTCGTACAACTTGTGCCCGTTTAGCCCATACAAGTGGCGTCTAGCATCGGTTCCCGCGATGTTGGGTATCCTCGTCGACAAATTCTATCAGAATCCGCAGCTTCTTAGTTCGTTGTTGGCAACAAACGACAGTTTGATAGTGGAAGCCAACCAGTACGACAGTTTTTGGGGGGCCGGATTGTCGAAAAGTGCCTGTGCTGGTTTTGTCGGTCGACTACCAGGCTCGAATATTCTTGGCAAGGAGCTGATGCTTGTGCGAAAGTTTTTCCAGGGGGCCTACCAATTTCCCAAGGCATTGGTGTTGATGGATTCGCAAGGGAGACATGTGCCGGACAGTTCTTCTTATCACCGCATTGTTTATCCAGGCGGTAGGGTTCAGGATTTGATCAAAATCGCTCGGATCGCATGCCATAAGGGCTACTCTGTGTGTCTGATCGCGGCGGGTACAAACAATATTCCGCTGGGTGGTGATCGTAAAGCTCCTGATGGCGCCCAGGAGCCACGGAAAGCCAAGGACATCCCGAGGCAATTTGAAAGCGTATCCCGACTGCTGAGCGAGCGTCCGGACGTGCGTGTTGTGTTGGCTGAGATCATCCCTCGGCACAACGACAGCTCCCCTTCCACCCCTGGGCGAATGATTAAGATCCAGCGTAGAGTGCTTTGCGTGAACCACGGGATTCGAGACCTCGTTGATAAGCTAGCAAGCGAAGGAAAGAAGATTTCACTGTTAGAGTGTTATCAGACCTTCACTGATAAGTCCCTTTTCCGTAGCCGCGGAAACATGGTTGATCTGCACTTGAATCAAAATGGTGCAAAGTTGTTGGGACAACTTTTTGACAAAATTATCCAAACTGTCTAAGCAATGGTGAAAATTATAGCATCTTACAGCAATCTAAAATTTGTGCTAACTTTGATTTAGCATGAGGTATACAGACCTCCTGGCGACTTTCAGTTGGCACAGATTTTGGGTTGTACATGCTCTGCTGACAAGATTTAAATACGCGTGTTTTTTATGTATTGTCTTGTATTTTGGCGAATTATTCCGTTTGTGTTCTGTTTAGTCCAGCTTTCAGTTTTGTCCTGCTTGTATATAGCTGTTTTGTTCGTTATTACTTTGCTTTGCTTGATTTGTGGTTTTTGCGTCTGCGTGGTTATGTATTTAGTGCTTGGCATGTATTGTTCTAGTGTTTTTGGATGTATTTGGTATTGTATTGGTTTGCTTAGCATTGCTCTGTTTTTAATATTAACTGCAGTTGTTAGTATCTGAGTGTTGCACCTGAACTAGTTATGGCTACTTACGATTTTACAAAATAGCCAATGGCTGAGGAGGACCTTTAGTTTTCGCGATTGAACAATACTGACCATAAAGTTAGCTTGGTGCCATACAGTGCGAGGTGCTCTGACCTTTTTTGCTCGGTGACACTGGCTAAGGTAATGACTGTAGACGCTAACTAAAACACCTTTGAAAATTCACACTTTGTTTCGTAAGTTCGCCAAATTTCTGTAATTGTTTGTGCTGTGTATTGTTGTGTATTTGTCATGCGTGTTTACTAAGGTTTTGGTACTGGTTTGTCTGTAAAGGTATTATTTACTGTCATTGCTTCCTTGTTTCGTGTTGATTCGGATTTATTTTTGTAGTGCTATGTTATAGTGTCAACTTTTTCGAAGGGGATAGAAATTTGTAATGAGCAAACTAAACTAGGTACTGAAGTCTCACTTACAAATTACCTACAGTGTGCATGCATTTACGTATGTATATTACTGGAATGTGCTAGATCGCATGGTTTGTCTTGGCTGCTTGCCTACGGTTATTCTAACTTCGAATGTATATTTTTGGCAGTTATCCCACTTTGGTTTTCGGTTTATGCATTGCCTGATTTGTGACTAATAAACGATTTCTTGCCTGCACGTTGCTAGCACGGTTTTGTTATTTTGCAATAAAATTATATTGGGACTTTTCGTGTGATATTTTGGTCATCTAACGGTTTTTTACCCCATATTTATTCACCACAGTGACGTCTTTAAAGGGCTATAGTATTGAAGCAAATCATTGTAATTACAATTCAAGAAGTGCGGTGCCTCCATATATGTCTGTTCTAACCATGTGCAGTTTCATTTGAATCGGCTTTTGCAGCTGAGAGTAATCTTGAAAAAACGAGCACCATAGCCCAATTTAAGAAACCTGAAGTTTGCCTACACATAGAGTTTGCCTTTTCCAAAAAATAGAGCTAATTTTTCTGTACTAAAATCCGTTGAGAAAAGTTTCAGAAGCCAAAAGGTAGCTAAGGAAAAATTAGTTTGAAAAATAGTGTATTTTTGTCAATATTGATCAACCTATTTCAGAAATTTTTTTAGAAAGGTTTGTCTACACATACGACTTTTTAAAAAGTTGCACCTAGCAATTCGCTATACAAAACTGTTTTAAAAAGTACCAAAAGCCATATAGAACTTTTTGGTATAGACATCAAATGAAAGCTAGTTTGATTTTAAACAACTTTTCTTCTTGCGTTAACCAACGAAAACTTGACTGAAAAATTTTATCGCCCAAAGTCGGTTATTCAGAGCGCCACCTTAAGGTGGTACTAACGAATGTGCAGTGGTTTTTGAATTTTTGAAAAAATTTAGTTGATTCAATCAAACTGTATTTTTTTGAAAATAAAGTCTGTAAAAAAATGATTCATATACACAAAATGGCAAATGAAGTTAGCGCGATCATTTAAAAAATTTTCAGGAGCAAGCCAAGCCAACAAGCCAAACTACACAACAGGACAATGGAAATTTAACAGTTCTGGCCACTTTTCTAAGCGCATGAGCAGCACATAAACACAAAAATGAACATAAATAAACTTTTGCAAATTTTCTAGACCCAAAATGAAAATTTTTTAAAGGTTTATATTTTTGCGCAAAAACTAACAAAAATATTTAAAATTTCGAATTTTTTGCATTGTGTAAACTCTTCAAAAAGTGGCCAGATTGAAAGTGCTCAAAAAAGCCAATTGGTCTAATTTAACCCGGCCATACACACCATCTTTACAGTTGTACACTAAAACTTCATTTAAGGGGGTAATGTCGTTTTCGTGGTTTTTGACATTTCAGTGTAAATTTTGCGCCCACAGAACTCAAGCTAAAAACGGACTACGGCTTCGAAACTTTAACCACAACAAAAAAACCCACCCGTTTTTTTCCTTTTCTAAAAATAGTTTGTGGAGTCGGTGTTATGGGCTTTTGAAAATTTTAGAGAAAACTCAAATTACGTGATTTTTGCACAAAAATGTCATTTTCTCAACGTAGAAACGACTTATCATCTATATCAAAAAAACGGGTGGGGATATTATGTCAGTGCATAACTGCAAAAAGTTTAGTAGTTGTTGACTGATCTTGAGTTTCATAACTGTGGCGCAAAAATTAGTCAAAAAAACCGCTGATGGGGTGTATTCAAACGATTGCAGCAGTAAAATTGCAAAAGATAATCTGCTTTTAAATATAGGTTTTTTAAAGCTAGAAGGTGTAAAAAATGTAAAAAAGACCGCTCTAGTTTTTGTTGAGGTTAAGTGCAGTTATGGTAGTTTAAAAAAACACCTAAAAACGCAATTACCCCCTTAAATGTAGAAGAAAAATAGCGCTTTCTAACTATATAAAAAGTTTGCTCTAAAGTTAATTAATTACTGGATACTAGCCTGTTGAAAAACACTGCACATTCGTTAGTACCACCTTAAACATAAATGCTTGATGCTTACTGAATACTTTCTCCGAAAACTTAGCTTGTTAAAGTCCTGAGGTCAAGAAGATTCCATTGGTGGAAAAATTATGCAAATCGGCGTACTAAATTCTAATTCAGTAAAAAATTAACGGAAAATTCGCGAACTTCTTTCGAAGCAATCTTCAATGTTAAGTAATTTACATCATAGAACATACTGCACTTATAAATGCGGCAAGTAGGTTGGCTAAAATCAAGTTAGTGGCATGACAATGGCACAAATTTTTTCTGAGAAACGATCAACGTAATTTTGATTACTCCTTTTGGCAAGCTTATTACATTGCATTAACATGGCATACAGCTTCTTTTCTTCAAGGTGAAGGTACATAGTATTCAACGTAGCTTTGCTTCGTGCCAGGCTATGCACATAAATATTTAAATTGTGGAATTACAAAACTAAGGCCGTGTTTACATTGAGGTTTTTTACGCCGTTTCCGGCAGCTGCTCGAGCAGCTGAAAAAAAGCTCTAGCAGCTGAGAAAAAGCGGGTTAAATGCAGTTGGGGGGGGAAATAGTGGACCTATTTTTTTGAGTAGAGCACCTTGGGGGAAGCATTTTTGCTTCAAGAACCCCTATTTCGTTTTTTGGATTTTTTGAGATATCCCCCCCCCCGAAATCTGAACCCTCAGTGAGGGACGTTTTCGCATTTTTTTTCTGAAGCCCTTGTTTTTTCCGTTCTAATCGTGTCTAAATGGTGTCAGATTATTGTTTACAATTTTTTAGAATCAAAACAAAGGCTCTTTGACTGGGTTCCTACCGAAAAATTGGCCAAATTTACCAGAAACGTCCAATTTTTGACTAAATTCAAACTTGGCCTTAATTTAGGCTTGGGCTTAGGCTTAGGCTTAGGGCTTAGGCTTAGTATGGGGCTTAGGCTTAGGTTCAGGCTTAGGCTCAGGCTTAGGCAATAAAAAATCGAAATTTTCAGAAAAAATCCTGCCAGCTTAGCCCAGAGAATCCTGCCAACTAAGCCTAGACGATGCCTTAAAACATCATAACGCACTCAAAACTATCCAAAAACAAAGATTATAGCCATTTTTGGCTTCGAACTTTGGCCTACGTTCACTTCCAAAAAAACTGAAAATGCAATTTTCATGGGGTCACAGCTATCCAAATCCAAATTTGTGGATAGGGGTTCTATTACAAAAAATGCTTCCCTCAAGGTGCTCTACTCCAAAAAATAGGTCCACTATTTCCCCCCCCCCCCCCAACTGCACTTGATCCGAAAAAGCTCGAGCAGCTGAAAAAAAGCGGATAAGTATGGCGGTCACTAGACACTAGCTGCTCCGTTGTCATGACAACGCTGCAGTTCCAGCTTTTTTTTAGCTGCTCCAGCTTTTTTTCGCTGTTTCCGGCTTTTTTGCAGCTGCTCTAGCAGCTGAAAAAATGCCGGAAACGGCGAAAAAAAGCTGCAGCTTTTTTTCAGCTGCTCGTGCAGCTGAAAAAAAAGCTCAATGTAAACACGGCCTAAGCCTTAAAACTAAGCTTGATACTACTGTGGGACTGAGCCTAAGCCTAAATCCAAAATAGCTAAATTTGAAAAGTATTTTTGAAAAGACATGTTCATGTATATACATAGTACATGTGCATAGTCTTGTAAGAAGGAAAGCCCAATTAATATCAAAGCATTATCCTTTAATCAAAGTAATTAATGAAATTAATTGCCATTTGTCGTAATATCCCATGTTTTTTTAAATGATCTAAAGCAAGAAGCAGGATCAGTAGCGTACTAAAATTTTAACGTATACTGATATCTCCGTAGCCGCCCGTTGCATACGCCACGTCGCTACTGAATACGAAATTGTCAAAAAATGTATGAGAATGATGGATAAAATGAATGAAGTATAAGGATAATAATAATTATATTCGTAGAAAAACAGGCAAATATTATTAATAATTATGAAATTTTAATGATAACATGCGTGGTGTAAATTGCCGTAACTATAAAATTTCACTATGCTTGTTGAATCTCGGGAAATTCACAAAGAGAAAGGAAAATCATGTTTCAGTACAGGTCCTGGGAGTTCCCGGCGCGGCTGGAACCGTTTGTGAATACTGAATGTTATGTTTGTTAGTACCCTAGTTTACCCTAGTTCTAGTTTCTTTGTTTTATTTACCAACCAAGTTAACCCAATTTCTGTTATTTTTAAGTGCGTGATTGGACGTTGCAAAAAAATTTCACCATGCAAATTTTCGTGAAAACTTTGTCGGGGAAGACGATTACTCTGGAAGTTGAGCCTTCTGATACGATCGAGAAGGTGAAAGCGAAGATCCAGGACAAGGAAGGGATCCCGCCTCATGAACAGCGTCTCATTTTTGCAGGTAGATTGCGTTAAGCGTCAAGTGCAGACAGACAAAACATTTACTTGCCGGTAACAATACATAATATGACGTAGCGTGACACTTTAATAAAAAGTTGAGAATGTTGGACCTATTTTTCTTGGGTAGAGGGAGGACCTTGAAGGAAGCATTTTCTGCAATAATAGAAATCCCATCTACTGTTTCAAATTTTCTGAGATATGAATCTGAAAATATCATTTTTTCTGTGTTTTAGGGAGAGGACGGATTCCGAAATTTAGAAATAAAAAAGCTCTGGATAGTTTTGGGTCCGCTATGTTAAGGCATTGTCTAAGCTTAGCTGAATTTTTGTTTTCTGGTTTCTAAGCCTAAACCTGAACGTAAGGTTAAGTTAAGCCTCATGCTATGCCTGAGCCTAAAACGAGCAAATTTAAGCAAGAAAGCTAAGTAAGCCTAAATTTGGCCGGAGAGGACCCCCCAAGTTTTGCCCCCTTTTTATTTATGATGCTCAGTGCCTTTTGCCAGCAGCCCAGGAAGCATATTAGCATTTTTAGCAGCAAGTAGAGAGTAGCGACTATTAGATATTTTATAATATAATGTATATATAGATATATATGTATTAAAAGCTGTGTTTTAGGCAAACAATTGGACGATCACGATGGCCACACCCTGGCCGATTTCAAAGTCCAGAAGGAGTGCACGCTGCATCTGGTTCTGCGGATGAAAGGGGGAGTGCTGGTTTTAGTGAAAAAGCTAACCGGCGAAACCACTGCGCTAGAAGTGGCGCCGTGGGACACGATCGAGAATGTGATGGCCAAAATACAGGACAGAAAAGGATTCCCGCCCGCGCGGCAACAGCTAATTGTTAAAGGTTGGTTGGTTAGTCAGATTTGTTAGCTTTGGGTGGCAATTTTTGACTTTATCGTTTATACGCACCAGGGTTGGGCACCGGAAAAAAACTCCCGGAAAAAAACGGTTTTTTTCCGTTTTTTTCCGTTTTTTTCCGAGGGGTCGGAAAAAAACGAAAAAAAACTCGAAACTGGTAAATTAGTCGTGTAAAGTTTAAACTTGCTGAAAATGCTTTAAAACCGTTTGAAAAGCGATAGTAGGCCTGTTTTGTGACTACTTAAGGATAGATTATGAATTAATTGGCAATGCGAGCACGGAATGCTGCTGACTTCAAGTTTTGATATTAGCATTTCGTTAAATAAGAAGTTATCCGTTCCTTTTCTGGATGTGTAGAGTAATGAACCGGGTCTAGCAATGTTATAAACTAGATTTATTATTATATATACTAGGTTTTTATGTATGTATAAAAATGTATATGGGCCTAAACCATATTACAGCTTCCTTATTAGGTAGGTAGTCAAAAGTAGTAAGTTTCGATGACACTTATATATATTTTTTAAATATCACATTTTCCTTGCCGCCAGACCAGCTTATTTGTTTGTGATTACTACCTATGTACCTTATTCTAACTAACCTAGAGCGGAGAGCGGTGGTTTTATTCCACCAAATACGAAAAAAATGAAATTGTGTCAGTTTTGTCTAAATTTTTAGCATTGTCAATCAAACGGATGTCTTTCTAAGCAGCGAAACATTGGATCGGCATCGAAACATACGCTGATCTAATCCCCATTATAGCAGGCGGGGAAAAAAAACCCGCATATTTTCATATTTCGTCATGTAGCTCATAGACTATACGTTTTCACGGGAAACCAAAAAAATCTGTCGTAGGCCTAACCTTGCTCTAAACGCTGGGGCCGGTTTCATTTCGCTATCTCTTACCGTTTTTTGGCGGGAAGCCAAAAACTTCCCGGGGAAAAAAAACCCATTTGGGGGAAAAAAACCCATGTGGGGGAAAAAAAACCCACCCCTAAATCACCCGAAAAGTGTGTTAGCGGTAGTTTTTCAACGCTATGGCACGTATTTGGAGTAGTAGAGGCCCTTGATACCAAAACTATACGCAGATTTGCTATAGGGCCTCAGGGACACAAGTTTGAAAACTGCCCTTCGCAGCCCATTATAAAATTTTGAATTTTCAGATTTGAAAACAAAACACCTTAATTTCGCCTGAAAACATTGAAAACAACTAAAAAGTTCTGATAACGCTTCAAATTCATGCAAAATTTGCACTTTATGGCTTTTTTTTACGCCATCGACCCTCTGTGGGGGGTACCCTGAGCGGGTGTGACTGGTCGTGACGGGCATATTTTACTTTCGTTCGGTTATTTGGCGTTTAAACACGATAAATTAATAGATTAAAATTAAAAACGTACAAAAAACTGGCAATAGTACCAGAAAATACAACTTTCCACCCCAAAAGGACCTCAAAATGACAAAGTCCGACTGTTAGGCCCGTATTCCAGAATTCGATCGCGAAAGTGTCAGTTTGCGCATTTGTGCTAATAATAAACGTCTTTTTGCACTACCATGAGTCTTTTGGAGTAGCTACTAGGTTTTTCGACATCACCAGACCATTTTCAAAAAGTGGGTTTTTTTCCCCCACATGGGTTTTTTTTACCCCGTCTAATTTCGGTCATGCCCCCTCTCGTACGAAAGAAGGAGGGACCTGCCACTGCGGTCATGAATAGAGGAAGGGTAGTCCTCTGTAAAAGTGTTTTTACATTTGAGCTCGCATCTCTTAGTGCTGAGAAATGAGACTACAAAATTCACCTCCCTTGGAGCCATGTCGGGTCAAAAATGGGGGGGTCCAATTTTTGACTCATAAAAAATACCAGCGAGACCCCTTTTGGATACCGCTTATATACGTTTGCCTACAGGGACTGTACTATACGCTGGCAAATTTTCAGACCTGTACCACGTACCCAAGTTTCGGAACTGGGGTGGGTTTTTTTTCCCCCAAAAAATGGGGTGGGTTTTTTTTCCCCGCCTGCTATATTCTATTAGGGATTAATTTTTTTGCTATTGCTGCACGTAGTCGACGTATTGAACCAGAATACCTACCCAACGGATTGATCTCTTCTATTTGAACCAAGGAAGCTTATCGTTAGGCGCCAAGCGGATGCAAATATTCTGACCCTTTCGTAGCAAAAAGTAGATAGCGATTTTTAAGTTTTTTATGAAAATTTTATAGAAAAATTTAAAATCAAATTAAAAACAACTGGTTAATTTATTTAACAGTTAAAAAATCAATTTTTCGAAGTTTTTGGTCCATTTTTGAAATGCAAGTATGTTTGTCAAAGGCTGAATGGCGAATGATAAGCTCGGATACTCTTTGCACATGCCAGGACCTAATGTTTCCACTAATTCAAAACCCCCTCATGTAACTACCAACTTGCCCCACCTTAGTCCTACCCAAATTAACCGATATATATATACATATATAAATTTTAGGTTCAACATTGGCAAAACATAAAATGACTTAGAAATTAGAAAATACTTAGAAACTACGTGCAGCAATAGCAAAAAAATTAATCCACTAATAGAATACTGGGAATTTGATCGGCGTATGTTTCGATGACGATCCAATCTCGCTGCTTAAACCGTTGTTCTCTCATCTATCTAGTGCAGACAAAACAAAATAAGCAGTCAAAAGTCGCCAGCAATCAGCAAATAATAATCAAGTTACTAGACGAAATTTGTAAAAATTACAGTCCAAAAGTAATTTATCGCCATTTTTGGACATCGGAAAAAAACTCGGAAAAAAACCGGAAAAAAACCTGAAAAAACCGGTTTTTTTCCGGCCATAATTTTTTTCCGGAAAAAAACCAACCCTGATACGCACCGATACACTACAGTGCTGCTGATTGGGAAATTTTAACCCGGAGGTCTTGTTGCAACATTTTGCCTGTCCTTGTACCGAATTTGTGTTTTAGTTAGTGGCGCATCCAGTAATTTTTTCCGGGGGGGGGGGGGGACCTTCTCCCTCCTTTTCGGTCATTATAAATACAATACAATAGAAATTCATTGTTGCGGGAGTCTGGGGGCGGCAGCCCCCTGAAGGTAGAGATCTCTACTGTTCTTAACCCTGTGATACCATCGAAAATCTGCAAACCTTTTTCAACAAATAAGATATATATCAGGGTTGGCGGCGCGATAGCGCCCAACCCTAGAATAGGAAAATGTAGCACTATTGCGGATTTTGAGAAATTGAACTTTCTGTAGCTCATAATATAGAAGAGCTTTTTACACGAAATTTTGTGTGTGTACACCCCTTGGCAATATCTAGGTGCTGGCAAAATTTCTGCTGGATCGGAATGCTGGATGCAAAAATGAAGTATTTTCTGAGATACCCCTGGGACCCCCAAAATTCACGGACTTTCACTCTTTTTTCCCCCAGACCTTTTCTCGCCGGTAGTTCATCCGAGCGACACCTTTTTTGGTTTTTCACATTTCGTATAGCCTGCAATAGACATGGAAAACTGGTTTTGCTCAGGTGTTTCTGTGTGAAGCTGTGCTGGGAGGGGGGGAAACCCCTTTTTTTGGGGTCCACAGTACGGGTCTACGTCTAAGTACGAAAAAGTTTAGCACACTTTTTAAGAAGTTCTGCAAAACGGCCAGTCATGATCTGCATGTCAGGTGGTACAGTGGTGGAATAGAAACTAACGAGGGCTTTTTTTGAATTTCGCCCTATAAGCCTCAGAGGGCATGCCGATACTCCCCGCCATGTGTATTACGGGGGTAGGCCCGCTACGGGCAGTGGAGCTATCATGGTTATAGCTGAAAGTTTATCGTCCTGCATACGAATATAAACCCATATGCCTTACATTCAATAGTATTATCACTTTCTTCCTCAGATGTTGAATAGTCCCCTAGACGGTACCCCCCGGTTGGCTGTGTGTCATGTATGCGAGTGCGTAACTTCGTAGTAGAATAAATATGTTTGCTGTTCGTTTTTCATGGTAGTTGAAGTTTTTTGGTGTAATATGGATTGTGAACTTGCGAACATATCCAATATCCAGTATTACCCAATACCAACTGCACCACCGTAGCCCCACCGGGTGTTTCCAAAGGGGGCCCGGACCCTTGGGCACTTTTGGTCTCAAAAAATTTTATCGAGTTTATTCTCAAAAACTTGTCTCTAGGGGTAGCTTGGTGTCCTGAACACGAATCTGGGATTTATTTTTGCGTATACCCACTCTGGCTGGACACCCATGGCCACCAGGGTGTCCCCTAGGGGGTCAAAATGGGTCAATTTTTTGAATTTGAAATTTTGATGTCCATTAGGGTAATTTGACCCCCTGAACACGAATCCTAGGTTTATTTTTGTATATGACCAGGGTTTTTTTCAAAATGAAATCTACAATGGGTCCACGTTGGGGCAGGTTAATTTTCGTTGGGTCCCGTTAAGCACTGTCTGGGTCAAGAATATTTATTGCGTAAAAAAATATATATTCATACATAATATATGATGTCATTTTTGTGCTAGGTACGCATTGGCGTACCCAGAAAAAATTTCGCGGCAATGACTTTTCGATTTTTTGTAATGGGATATATACAATGGACTTTTTTTGCAACTCGCATTTAAACTCAAAAATTACCATCGGAAATGCAAAAGCATTTAGCCACACAGCCGCAGAGGTCTGGGTGCGAAGGAGGTGCGACAGCTCCAGATAATTCAGAGATCTTTTCAATTTTTAGGCCAACATTGATCAACTTGAGACGTATCAGAAATTTTTCTAGTTCGGGTATAATGTACAAAACTTTGGGGAACATAACATCAGACAGTGTATTAAGGGGTTAGTGTCGGGAAAGCAGTCGATAACGCAACCGTAAAACTTTTTCAGTAAAAGATAAGTCATCGTTCTTCATATATTTTGGAAACATATGTTAAGGCAAGTATTTTTCGCCAAATTTCATCAAAATTGATGCAGTATACAGTTAGCACTGAGGTCGCAAAGTCGGAAAAATGACAATCACATTCGATAATTTCGCTACAATTATCGGTCTGTTTGTCTAGTTTGTTTACATAGACTAAAAGGGACGCATGTTGTAGTTTATGCACACAAAATTTACAGCAAATTGTTTGAGTGGTTGCGGAGTAACACCTGTTTGCGCTCTGAAACTGTACGGAAACTGTGAAGTACTCACAGCAATAATGATAAATTGTGAAAAATCAAGACGCTTGTTTTAAAATCAAAAGAAAAACGTACCTTCATTTTTCTTGGTTCTTAGTTGTGGCAAAAAAATTGTGCGTCCACACGTTATGTGTACTTTACAAGCTGGCCAATCTGATATGTGGCTTGATTTTGTGAACTTTTATGTCTCTATTGTGTGATGTCTGGCTTACAATTAATGATTGGCTCAAGATATTAGTAGATATTGGTAGTCTAGTGTCTGGCAGTAATTATTTAATACAGTATAGCATTGGACAAGTTTCTAAGTGAACGTACGATTTCAAAGCAAAAAGCTCTATTTATGCAACCTAACTGCTTTGGCGACACTACCACCTTAAACAAGTAAATACACCATAAAGGACTCATGTAGTCATGCTCATGCATACGCTTGATGAAAGATCATAACAAGCATACACATATATACACGGGGTCTCGGTCTGGGGGGGGGGGGCTTGTCCCGGATTTTCCTAATTTTAAAAGGGGAGGGGCCTGTCCCGACGTTTCGGGGGCTTGAACTGACAAAAACGTGAAAATTTGCTAAAAAACGGAATTTTTTGTAAAATTTGGATATTTTTAGCGATTTCTTCGCCTCTCATTGGAAGCATTTCACAGCAATTTTGGGCAATTTTTTGATTTTCTGGTACCTTATGTTCACCACCAAGGTGAGTAGCTTGTCCCGATGGGTCAAATCTGAGGGGGGCTTGTCCCGAAATCGCCAAGCTGGGGGACTTATCCCCACATACCTCAATTAAAAAAGAATAGTTTCAACACGAACCGCCAAGCCGAAGAAACGCTACCCAAGCATATATACCGGAGTAATGTTGGCCCAGCTCCGTCCGCTGCAGGGGCCACTGCACCGCCCTGGCTGCATATATATGCATATACTATACATATAGACACAGAATTAGCATTTCTAAATCGCCGGCCTGCGCGGACTGAGGCCATGACGAAAAGAACCTGCACCATCTACTTACTCACTTACCATCTTCCCGGCTTAGGCACCTATGGTTCGACCCAACTCTGGGGGTTCTTGCGGATGAGCCCCTGGAGTGTGGGGCAGCTATAGCCGTCCTGGTCATATTGGGCGAGCCCGGAGGACCCGGGAAACAACAAATAGTAAGTATATATAGTAAGTATACAATAGTAAGCCACAAAGTTTGGGGGTCTGGGGGCGGCTGCCACAGGGAAAAAGTTGAAGAATTTTACATCTTTAGGCGAAATTTCGTCATTATAAGACGTATCGGAAACAGTTTTCGGTCGGGCAACTTACTGGAGTGATTCAAGTAGTTAGGTGTCTAATTATAGGCATAGGTCTGGCTTGGATCAGGTTAATTTTTGCTGGGTGCAGTTAAGAGATCTTGAGTCTGGACCCACTTGCGGACCCAAAAAACTGTAATATGACTCTCCTCCTGTAATATGACTCTCCTGTAATATGACTCTATGGAATATGACTCTCCTGAACTCTCCTACGACCCCACCCCACCCCCTCTGGGTACCCCCCTCCCGCTAAGGGGTCCAAGGGCAAGGGGTAAAACTTTCGAATAGGACTAGTAAGGAAAAATGCCCTTGTTGGGTGCTCCTTGGCTAGAATAGGTTACTGCCTGTCTAAAGCGGAAAAATACTTAGGCTGAGCTTGTAAAAGCATTGGTACAAGACTTTATTAACGAGAATATGCAATCGTGTGAGCTCGTCAAAGTATGTGGACTAGGTATATCTGTGGAGAATAGGAATATTATCTTCGTAGGGCAGACACTGTTTTCCGCACCCTATTTTGGCGAACTTACAGCCCATTTCGGGTTTGTTTTAACTGTATTTTCTTATCATTATTGTAAAATGTAAAGTATATTATATGCTTGATAAAAAGGTTCTGTGAGTTAACTGCAGACCTTATCCAGATCCTTAACTTATCGTTTGATAAAATATATGTATATATATTATATATATACTTTGTAATAATCTTACTTCATTCCTTCGTATTTGAATTATGCATATTGTGTTACATGTGTGTAAGCTAAAGTAGGTACAAATCCATAATCTGAGAGTCCATAATCGAAAAGCAAGAGCTTACAAGAAACTGCGACCTAAATCGACCCATTTATGGCGTGCAAAATACATTGGTGCGAGGTAGGGTTTTCAGCGTCCTTGTCAGCCGAGAACTTTAGCACTCCCTGACCGATTGTTTGCACAGCCCCGAATTATTTTTCCCCTCAAAACAGTCGACATTTCAGCTAAAATTATTATGAGTGCCCGCTAACGTTTTTGCCATTTGCCAATGTAGAGTTAGTGTAAAAAAGTCTCTATGTTACATGACCAAATTCTATAATTTAGCTTGAGTTCGCGCGAATAGGGTGCGGAAAACAGTGTCTGCGCCACGAAGATCATATTCTTATTCTCAATAGGTATACCTAGTTTACATACTTTGACGAGCTCACACGAATTGCATATTCATATAAAGTCTTGTACCAATGCATTTACAAGCTCAGCCTAAGTATTTGTCCGCTTTAGACAGACAGTAACCTATTCTACCCAAGGAGCCGCCCGACAAGGACATTTTTCCTTACTAGTACTTATGGACACACCGTTGCGGGGGTCTGGGGGGGCGGCAAACCCCTGAAGATATATAGAGACCTTTACTGTTTTTGACCCCGGGATACTCTCAAAAATGGCAGCTTTATTATATAAAGAGGTATTTATCTGTGCTCTCTATACTCTTTAAATATAGAGAGCATAGATGTACATGGGCCATAGGCGGATTTAGGGGGGACGGGGAGGATAGAGGTCTGAAGAAATTTTCTGCTGCTTATAATAGTTTTTTTTAGTTTTACGCTTGATTGTTATTGCCGCAGCCAAATCAAGGCCAATTAGCTGGATTTTAAAGCCTCCTGGTGCCTAAAAAAGCTGTTAGTGGTTAGGGCCTTCATTAGGGTCAAACACTAAACTTTAAGTATGTGAATACAAAACCGAAACACTAAGCTAAACGGTAGTGTTTGCTAAGCGCTAAAATAAACGCTAAGTATGTGAATAACACTTAGCGCTTAGCGCTTACTTACTCACTAAGCGCTTACACGTCTTCGTGTAAACAACAAACACTTAAGTTTAAGCGTCACAAACTTCTTCGCAGCAATCTTCACAGCAAAGTAATTTACATGATGTAAACATACTGAACTCATAACTGCAGCAAGCATTTTGGAAAATCACTGTAGTGGCATGATTATGGCACGAATATTTGTCAAAAACGATCAACGTAATGTTAATTGCTTTTTTTCACAAGCTTATTACCATACATGTACACAGGGTCTCGGTCTGGAGGGGGCTTGTCCCAGAATTTTCGAAATTTTAGGGGGGGCTTGTCCCGACTTTTTTGGGGCTTCAGCGAACAAAAATGCAAAATTTTCGAAATTTAGCCAAAAAAGAAAATGTTAGGCAAAATTTGGCTATTTTACGGGAATGTAGGGCAATTTTTGAGTGTTCGAGCACCTTTTTTTCAGCATCAAGGAGGGAGGCTTGTCCCGGTGGGCCAAATCTGAGGGGGCTTGTCCCGCAATCTCATATCTGGGGCTGAAACCAGACCCAGACCAAACCAGACCCCCCCCATGTACATCTGTGCTTATTACATTGCATTAGGCCTACCAGGGTTTTTTTTTCAAAATCGGATTTCATCATTCTGGCGTCATTTTAAAATTCGTGTCGTCATTTTTATTTTTCGTTCGTCAAAATTAGATTATGGCTTTATAGTACCGTTGAACTGCAGCAATATTGCTAGTTAGCGTTATCTTACACTTTTATGAAATTTAAGCTTACCTAATTTTGACCAAAATTTGTTGAAATCGGTGTTTTTTGGCCAAGAAAAGATGTAAATTACTAAATTGCGATTTTTTCGACAGGGGAGTCAAAATTAAGAGACCGATGGGAGGGAAGCGTCCCACCAGGGGAAGGGGGAGGGGTATATACCCAAAGTTTGTACATGTATGCTTGTACGTTTGAGGAGGGTTTGCTTGTTCCGAGATCCCTAATCTGGGGTGAGCTTGCCCCCCATAACCACCTTGTACGTCTGTGTGCCGAAGATTTCTGTCAAATTTAAAGTATAAAGAATTCGGAGAGGGCATGACCTTTCGATTTTTTGTAACAATAAAGGGTAAGGTAAAGGTAACCCGTAGATAGATAACTATCCTTTGGCGTGTCCGCACTTGGATGAGGTGCTCATCTCCGTTACAAAGCCTTGAAGCGTCAGGTCCCTACAGGGGTCGTGTGGGGCACTATGGCTTGAGGGGCTGCTCCCTTCTTGTCACTTTGTAATAATGCTTTAAATGCACTTTTTTGCAATTTAACCTGATTTTTTTCGCCAGAAAGCTTTGGCAAAGTGCCTGGAATTGGCATATGTAGCAGCTTCTACGGCGAAGCCGAAACTGTTTTGATTTATATATTCCGAATTTCCAAAACATTTGACGGATCAAAATGTTCTCACCAGCGTGATCTGTGACAGTTTTTAGTACAGATACTGCAAAATTGAACAACAAAAACATAATATAATACTTGGCTGCAAGACTGTGTTACGTGAAACATTTAGAAGATGTGTGTAAATGTAGTCATAAGGAAATTTTTTGCGTTTAACGGCAAAAAGCGGTCAATTATTGGGGACGCATAGAAAAATTATATAATACCCAAAACATTAAGCCACAAGAATGCAGATGTCTAAGAGCGACAACCCTCAAAGACAAAATTAGAGAATTTTGCACTTTTTAGGCCAAACTTGGTCAAATGAAGATGTATCAGAAATTTTTTCGAGCCGAGAAATTATATAAATGCAAATCACGTCAGAAGCAGAACGTCACATGAGGTAGTGCACTAGATAGGTATATGTACTCGTGTACACATGCAGATGCTTTCATGAAAGTCAATAACAAAGACGAGTAAGCCACTAACTTGCAGGGGTAGCCCCCAGAAAAAATTGGAGATTTTTTCAATTTTTAGGCCGAATTTGGTCAAATCAGCGTCAGTATTTGCTCAAAACCTTTCGTCAAAGCTTCGTCATTTTTATTTTCTGAACGTCATTTTTAAGTTTCATTTCTGCAAATGACGCCATTTTTGACTAAAAAAACCCTGAGGCCTACATTGCATGTATATTGCACTGCCGTTACAAGGTAATATTCAAACATTATCCTTTAATCAACCAAATTCATGCAAATTAACAGCCATTTTTACTGAACAGAAATTACCCCAAATTTTTTTCTGAAAATTTTTATAAAAAAATGAAGCGCAAAAGAAGAACGCAGGAACTGTAGCGTACTGATTTTTTAACTAACTGATGTCTCCCTGTCCCTACCCCCCAACCCCCGCCTTGGGTACTGAATAAGACATCGAAAAAAAATTGATGAGAAGAGAATGAAGGAAAAACAAATATGAAAAGCAGGCAGATATGATTAAGAAATTTTGATGATAAAATGAATGGCGGCCGTAAATTTAGTTGCTCTTCAATTACACCATGCCTGCTGTTGAGTGTTGCATCTCAGAAAATGCAAAAATTATTGAAAGCATGAAAGATGTGTTTCAGGTAAATATATCCAGGTACAATATACGTATCGCTTTGTAAAGACCGTAAGTAAATTTTTAGGGAAGTTTTCGAATGTTAGTGCCAATTTAATCAATTTGTGGGAGCGAGCCGTAGTAAATTTGTTGGTAATGTTACAAAACCGAAAAGAGATCAATATTTTTTCGGCTGATTTCCAGGGACTCTGGGCACTCGAGTAGTGGACGGCTGGGGACAGTCTGTGAATCTAGTGTTTGCTATAGTTTGCTTCAATTCTAGTTTCTTTGTTTTTCTTACCAACCAAGTTAACCCAATCCCTATTATTTTTAGTGTTTGATTGCCCTGTGCAAAAAAATTTCACCATGCGAGTTTTCGTGAAAACTTTGACGGGGAAGACACTCTCTCTCATGGTTAAGCCTTTTGATACGATCAAGAAGATGAAAGAGAAGATCCAGGACAAAGACGGGATTCCGCCCGATCAACAGCGTCTCATTTTTGCAGGTATGTATATTACGTTAACCATCAAGCTTCAACATTAACGTGCCAGTAGACATAAATATATATGCCATAGCATGACACAAATTTGGGAATGTTGGACCTATTTTTTTGGGTAGTGGACCTTGAAATTTTCGCGTTTTGCTCATCTTTGAAGCATTTTACAACGATCTTGGACAATTTTTGAGTTTTTTCGGCACCAAGGAGGGGGCTTGTCACGATGGGTCAAATCAGAGGGTGGCTTGTCTCGGAATCTCAAATTTGTAGGGGAGGCTTTCCAAATCTTGGGGGTTGAAGCGGCTTCTCGGTATGCTGATGATAATTAGGGCTGCACTGCACGATCTAAATTGCCTGGCCAGTAAGCTTCGTGCCCCGGCCCGGAACGGCGCGTTTGGTGTTTGCGGGCCCGGCCGAAACTCCTATCAATCCTTGTATGAAAGATAATAATTTTTTGCGCTCGGTCAGTAATTGACAAATGCAAAGGGGTATATATATATAACACTTGTGTAAAATTGCACTGAGATAGATTTTGAATAGTTCAGACCCGCGATGCAGGCCTCTAGAGTTTAAGATTCTTGCAGAATCTGTATTTTTCAGGGAAGCAGCTCCATGATGATCTTACCGTTGCCGATTACAGCATCGGCCCTGAAGCTATCACACATCTAGTTTTGCGCCTTCGTGGCTGCTAAATTCAAGAGTGAATCTTTATCTCAGAATATCTGTTCGCACTGATTTCTTTTGCAATCGCGTTATTGGTAATACATATCAGGGATCGACCGTAGTTCCGGTTCCGGTTCCGGTACTTTTTGGCTCCGGTTCCGATATTTCAAAAGTACCGGAACCGGAACCGCAAAATCTCTTACAAAGAGTTTTGCCTTCGATTTTGTGTTGTTCGGCCATGAAAATTTTCCGATAGGTCACCAATTGACCAACAATCGGCCTAAAAATAAAAAAATTCCTCCAGATTTTGTTGTGACGAGACTCTTGCGACTTCGTCTTCTTTATTATTCTCTTTCATCAAAGCTCATGCATCCAGCACATTTGTACTGTACAAGTACACCTCTTGCATACTTTGTGGCTTGTAATGTCAAAAATCTCCTGGAAGTTTTTAAATTTGCTAGCTTCTGGACACCTGTCGGTCCAGCAGTTTTGTAATTTTCGGTGTTTTGAGCTCCCATCTTACGTTCGATGCCGCTCTGGTCAAAAAATAGCGTTTTTTTTGAACGAAGTATGCTAATATGTGTCGTTTTTTGCGTTAAAATTGCAACTAAGTGCATTTGAACACATTTCAAAAAATCGGAAAGTAATCCCCCTCCGAAATTTTTTCCTGGCCTGCGCCACTGACTTCAACTATATATAAATACCGTAATGAAAGCCGAATGTTGAAAAATTTTGTAATCTGTGTAAACCTTACTATCTATCAGGGGCGAACAGCGGTACAGCCGCCCCCCCCCCCGCCCCCAATTTTCTCCAAGTGGATTTGTATATACACAATTGTCTTCCTATTGGTTTTTATCGCCCAGTCAGACAAAATTTCCAATACGTCCCCACTTGAACAAATTCAGCCTAAAAATCAAAAATTTCCCCCATTTTTTTCTGGGGGCTGCCGCCCCCAGACCCCTGCGTCTCTGTGAGTTTTTCGTAGTTGCTTTTATTATTATCTTTCTTGAAAGCGTGTGCATGTGTACATGAGTGCATTGTGTACAGTTTACTTGCTTAATACACTGTATTGTTTATCCTTTTAGCTGTGTTGCCGTTGCCAAATCGACAATTTTAGTGAATTTGTGGTCTATAATGCCAAAACATGTCTGGATTTGCTAGATTCTGGAACTTAGTTGTGTATATTATATATAATTTTTTGGTGTTTTGAGCCCCATTATCAGTTTCGATGGCACTGGACTGGACACTGGTCAGAAAACGGTAGTCTTTTTGAACGAAGTACATGCTTTGGTGTGTCGTTTTTGACGTTAAAATTGGGAAAAATTTTGAGTGCATTTTAACACATTTTAAAAAATTCTGTAATCTTTTAAAAAGGGGTTTGCATGAATTTTTTGCTTAAAAGCTGTAGTTTAAAGTCTATGGACTGTTAGAAGGTTAGTAAAAAAATGTGAGCAAAAGTAAACAAAAATTATGTTTGAAAATATTGCAAAATATAGGTCTTTTGAAGGGGGTTCCGACTTCCGGTTCCGGTATTTTTAAGTGGTTCCGGTTCCGGTAGTTTTAGGGTTCCGGTCGATCCCTGATACATATATATTATGTCAGTTCATTAGTCAGACTTGAGTCAATTTCACTTACTGCATACTTTGTGACATTTTATTTGCTTATTTCTTTTTTAAGTGACCGTTATATAATCTTTTTTTACTGTCGTGTCTTTTATGTGTCTTACGTTTTTGTTTCTTATAGAGAAGTAACCGTTGTTTTATTTTTTATTGTAATGTCGTTTTATCGTAATGTTTCAATTGTAATCAGAGATTTGTACGGGATAGCATGTATATGCTGCCTGTATTTGTGTCTAAATTTAGTAGTGCTACCACTTTGTTCAAGCCCAAAACAACAACCGAATAGTTTTATGGAAAATTATTATTTGTGCCTGCCAAATTACTTCCATTTACCTCCCTCATTAATATTGGAGAGTACTTGCATATTCCTCCCTAGTGACCTTTCCGTGACCTTTGTAAGTCTGCACTCAACTGGTGTAGACGGCTCTTCTTAACAACAAAGATTGAATAGTAAAGTATTGTTCCACATACATTTGGGTGTGGGGGGTTATAATCGTCTTTAGATTTGAGATTTTTGGGACATTATTTTTTTTGTATCATTTGGAATTTTCCTAACATTTTACATAAATATTTAGGGATAAACTTATACTAAAAAAATCTGCATGAAGCTATACACATATATAAACTACATAAACATGAAAAGACTTCGCGAGACAACAAAGACTTAGTTTGGTACCTGAACTGTTTATCAGTCAGCGTAAGGCAGGTAGTTTTGCTAGTTTTGCATTTAAATGTTATTGCTGTTAATTAGATAATTTTTCAATAAATTTACACTTCTATGGTATTATTATGACCATACACGTCTGAGGGGGGATGGGGGGGACACCACCAAAAATCGAGGGTCCAGAAAATTTGTGCAAAATTTAGTAAAAGTTGCAGTTTTTTGGAAAAATGGAAAAATAAATTTTAATCGTAGTAATTTTGGTCGATCAAGGGGGGAGGCCCCAAAACTTGGCCGGGGCGCCCCCCCCCCCCAAAATTTTAACCCCGTTACATGTATGATTATGACTAATGAAATAGTCAGCTAGGTGGCGTACTTTCATTCGCTCGACTTTCAATTGCTCGACTTTCATTTGCTCGACAAAAATGTAATAAATTTCCAAAACAGCCAATGTTTACATTAGTTTGCGATTGCTCGACTTTCGCTTGATCGTCAGCCCTTTAATTGGACCCCTATTGTCTGTCTTTATAATCCTAGTGTCTATAATCCTGCTCGACAAATTTAACGTCAATTCTGAGAAAAAAATTAATACTAATTACTACATATTTATGTATATTTACATTGACAATATGCTGCGCTGGTGCCTGAAAACAATATTAAAACTTTTGTAAAAATGAATCAATTTTATTATCTCATTGTTCTCTTGTGTTGAGTGTGGAACTTTTCTCGTTTCGACAGAGCCTATTGAGGCTATTGTAATGCCTTTATAAGTCGCTTAGTTGGAGCCTACTTTTAGCATAATATGAAATAAGACTAAAGGCGTGTTTACAATTCAAAAATCACTATTAGTTTTTATTGAGATAAAATATATGAGTGTTAAGGAATTACAGAAAATAAAAAGCATTGCTATTTAATGTTGTTTTGATAATTACAGCCGTAAATTGCACTTTTAATCATAGATACATATCTGATAAGTTCACACCAAAAAAGTAAAGTTATAAAAAAACTACGTCTATTCAAATTTTCAAATTTTCACTTTTTTACATTGAAAATGTGTTTTGGAGCACTTTTGGAAAATTTTTTTGTTCGTCACTTTCCGGCCACCGTTCGTCACTTTTCGCGAACGACGAAGCTCGTCATACGCCGACGAACAGGGAACGTTTTTGCACAGTACTATATATACGTACTAATACTATAGCCAAAATTAATTAATTCAAATTTTAATTAGTCAAGTGGCTACAACGGGTTGCCAACTGTAAGTGGACTCTCTATTGTAGGCAGAGGACCCTCTGTTCTAGACCGAGAACCTTCTATTCTAGGTAGACGACCCTCTATTCTTTTCAATTTTCAAAATTTTCTATAGAGTCCAATTTTCATTCAAAACTAAACTGTCCATTTATTCATAGCAGGTTACATTCTTTTGCAAAACAGTTGTAAATTTTTGCAATTAAACATCGGAATGGAGTATTGTCACGTTAAATTTGTCGAGCAATCGAAGACACTAGGATTATAAAGACAGACAATAGGGGTCCAATTAAAGGGCTGACGATCATCTGAAAGTCGAGCAATCGCAAACTAATGTAAACATTGGCTGTTTTGGAAATTTAGTAAATTTTTGTCGAGCAAATGAAAGTCGAGCAATTGAAAGTCGAGCGAATGAATGCTCACCAGCTAGGTCACTAAGTGTGTGTGTTGATTTGGTCTATATGCATGTGTCACAAACCAGCCGTATTTACATTACACTAAAGGTCACTAGGGAGGAAATTGCAAGTACTCTGAAATATTATTGATGGAGTAGATTTGGCAGGTACGCAAAATTACTGTCCTATTTTTATATAAACCGTGTACATACACAAAGTCTACCCCACGTAGCATAGACATCCATTTCTGATTTACAACTACTTAAATACGCGACATAGACTTCGTTGATATTACCGATGCTACAGTCTTACGTTTGTTTTACGGTGCTAGACTCTAAGTGCGGATTACGGTACTAGTCTCTTAAGTGGGGGGGGGCTACCCAGGTCAAAAATCAAAGTTCTTCAACTTTGCTTATTTTCTGAAACTTTCTGAAAGGTGAACGTTCCAAATTTTCAACTTCCTGAAAAATGAACATTCCAACATTTTGACTTTCTAAAAAATGAATATTGAGAAATTTCAACTTTTTGAAAAATGAACATTCCGACATTTTGACTTTCTAAAAAATGAACATTGAGAAATTTCAAATTTCTGAAAGGTGAACGCAAACCTACATTGTGTGCAAATTTGAAGCGAATCGGAGAACCTAAAATTTTCACTTATACAGATAGCCCCCCTTACGTGCAAGAACAAATCACATTAAACCATACATTTATAGAGTTTTATTGCAACCGAATCAAAATTAAAAACTTTAAACCTTAAAGCAAATGAAATTTTAAATTAAAAATTAAGAAAAGGCTTCGGTAAAGCATGAATGAAGCCTTTACATCTGCGATGCGCCTTCACTGGGACTACAATGTATGCAAATTTTAATTTAATTTATGTTAAAATTAAATCTTATACAGGTAGCCCCCCCCCTTAAAGTCGGAACATATTTATTGCCCATATTTGACTGGGGCCAAAAGCTACAGTAACCTTTTCAATGATCCACCTACCGTAGTTTGACTGACGGTCGATGTTATGTATTGACCTACTTCTATGTTGTCTATTTAATCCCTGATTTTGACAAGTCTATGTTATGTGGCGTCTACGTTGCGTATGTAAACCATATAAACGTGTATACTTAAAATTCAATCAATATGCTAATATGTATTAACTAAGCTAATTAGACAATGTTGAAACAAAGTTTTAAGACCAATCAAAATTCGTTTTAACCCAAGCTTGTTATTAGTAGGCAACTTTAAGGCCAATTGAGACGATCGAACTTGCTCTAATCTATCTACTACCGAACCTAGTCTATCTACTACTATCTGAACACTAAGACACAGCAAAATTAAGTTAGTTTTGTATTTAATGTATTTTCAATTAATTTATTTTAATTAACCTAAAGCTTTAATTAAATGTAGTTAACCCTGTAATGCCCAGAGTATCACAGCCTCATTCCGACACCTTCTAGTGTTTGTTTGCTACTTGGACATTGCTCGAGCTACGTGCGTCGTATAGAGATCGCGAAACCACCATTCGACAGAGTGCTAAATGGTGAGCAAAACACCAGTCGATTGAGGGTCTAGGAGGACGCACCGTTTATGAGTTATAAGCTCTCAAAGTTGAGAATTTGTAAAAATTTGCGCCATCGCTCAGGCATATGTAGCTCACCCTAGAGTATGAACACAGCAACAGTGGGCCTGCCGTAGTTGAATGCTAGAAATAAACTACATTATTCGCTGTATCTGATGCACAAAAAGCAGACTGTCGGAGTTGCATTTAAATTTCGTTATGTGGACTTGAAGAAAATACTACTTTTGCAATGAAAAAAAGTCAAATTGGCACTTTGCTTAAATGAGCATAGGCTTCGCTGTGTGGCAGTAGGACTAAAAATCGCCGGCCAAATGCGAAGACCTGCAATCCCCATAAAACAGCTCAAAGATCATGTCACTAGAATAGACTAGTCAAGTTGCATAGCCCCAGATATAGTAGTGGTAGTTCACCATGTGGTATCTCCCATGATCCTCTGGGCATGAAAGGGTTATACCTAGACTTAGAAACTGAACAGAACACTCAACAAAACATTTTAATCAAGCTATGCACATGAAGCTTCAAACAAACACGGACTTTTCCTTATAGCGTGCAACAAGACACATGAAATTTAACAAAACTATTTTTGACAGAAAAAATTCAAATTCTGTGCTTGCTTGGCTTCCTTGCAAATTGCACTGCTTCATGAGATTAATTGCATCAAAATTTTAATATTGTAAAAATTATAATATTGTAAAAATTATATAAAATTGTCATTATAAAATTATGCTTTTAAAAATTAAATATATATAATTGTTAAATTGTTACAATTAAATTTTTCGGGAGATTATGGTCGCAGCATGTCCGCGGCGGCCAAGCTGGGGTGCAGAAGAGTGGCATACTCTTCTTATTATCCACTCTTGATAAAACCAATATATGCCGGAAATTTCCAAAAATTTCTGGAAATTTCCGGAAATTTCTCAAAATCTTCAGGTAGGAAATTTCCGGAAAGATTGCTTCGGAAATTTCCGGAAATTTCCGAAAATTTTCGGAAATTTTCCGACCACTCACATCCCTAACGGAGACTAGTAGCGTGGGAAAATTTATTCTAAGCAATCTGATTGGCTGCTGAACGCTAGGTCCGATGCGAGTTCGGAGCAAGTTCGGTGGAGCATCGAACCTTCAAGGCAAGTTCGGAGCAAGTTTGGAGGTGGTCCGGAGTAGGTTCGGAGTGCGTTTACACGATCGAACATGCTCCGAACTTGCTCCGGACTAGGTTCGGAGCAAGTTCGATTGTGTAAATTGGCCTTTAGTTTCAGTTGGACCACAGCTTTAATTGCTAGCATCAGCTGTTGTTGTCTGGCTATGAAACAGAGAGTATGCTTCACTAAAATTTTATTAATATTCTGTCTGCCCCTGTCATTTCGATGTCCCATTCCTGCGCCTATAGAGTTTTTCAACCAGTTTTAAGTTTCCATTCCTGCGCCATTTGGATCACAAGAATAATCAGATTACTAAATAATATTACTTGTTAAAGTCACAATTGGTCCCTTAGTTAGAAGGCTAGTTAGGACTTAACAAGTAACATAGTTACTATAATACTAAATGTTCGCTTTGCGCAATGGGCAAGCTGCTATGACTCTAACCATATTATGTCCCAGCGCAGGAATGGATTGACTGTTTATTGACTTAATCCATGGCCAATTCAAACTGGTGCAGGAATGGGACACAATCCTGTATTAGGCACTTGGGGTATCTTGGGGTTATTATCCGTAATTGTTGGATCAACGCCTATTTTGCCATTTCCTAATTGTTCAATAATAATTGTCTTGGCCGTGACGGCTTTTTTGTGGACTTGTCGTTAAGGTCGGGTTCATACTCATACATTAACACGGGGGTCCAATCTGGGGGGGTCCTGTACCGAAATTTTGACTGCCCTCGTACCGAGCCAGACAAAAAATGACCGTTTTAGCGAAAAAAATTGAGGTTTTTTAAAAACTGTGGCCAAAATACCTTGTTTTGGCGTAAAAATTAGCGATTTTTAAAAATTTTGGCCAACATTTAGGTAAAAATCGCTTAAATTTGATAGAAATGCCCATATTTGACAGCAAACTTTATAGAAATTTTGCTTGCCCTTGTACCGCGGCCCTAATTTTTCTTACCCCTGTACCAAAATCAACAATCTGGGGGGGTCCCGGACCCCCCCCCATACCCCCCCGTGTTAAACTGTGTTCATACTTGTCCTTAAGGACACAGGGACAGGGACAAGGTCAAATTTTGTCAAGCTGCTGTGACGAGTGGGCAGATTCTTTTCGGTTAATTTTTTACGTCCCATTAGTCTTGGTTCCAACATCGTTCATGCAAAAAAATGTGATAGTAGTTTGCCTGGTACTTTTCTCAGAGTTGCTTAGGGATAAAATGATAAGGACAAGGATGAGTATGAATCGGCTTTAATCTAGACTAGACTACCTAGACTTGTCCACGAGTTCATTGTTTATTTGACTCCGCGTTCGTGTTTTGGTGTTGATTCTCTTGGCTAGTTTAAGTTCTTTTCTTTGTTTTGCAGAAAATGTATATATGTCTAGAGTCTCGCTTCTGACGTTATATACCTTATTTCTATCATTAATTGGTAATACTATATTTTCTTAATGTCAATTACCAACATTTATTGCTTTCAACTTTAGTTATTTTTTGAAAATTAGTTCTGCTTAGAAAGACGACAGAACGGAAAAAAGAAGAAGCTTATGTAGGTATATACACATTAAATTGTCAGATACAATCTATGTGCAATGTATATACTAGTTTTGTTAATTCCATTTTTAATATCAGTATGTATAATAATATCATGTGCATATAATAAGAATTGTACATATAACTATGGTTGCTGCACAGTTTAACACGGGTCGGGGGCCGGCACCCCCCAGATTTTTCATCATGATCATGGTACAAGAACATTGAACAAGGGCAAACAAGATGTCTATAAAATGAGCTCTTAAATATGGGCATTCTGAATTTATGGGATTTTTACCTCAATTGCGGCCAAATTTTCCTAATCGCTAATTTTTACGGTACAACACAGTATCCTATACATATATAGGTTAGCCAAAATTGTTAAGGTGTTATGTTGTCCGGCAGGTCTAAACTCTTAATACTAGCTGACCGAACTAAAGTGTGACCAGAAATTTCTGAACCCAGAACAGACTGGTAATTTTAGCGGCTACTCAATGTACTCTTGATGGCTGAAATTTGTTCTTTTCTTAATAAAATCGCGTGTTTCTTTTGTCTCAGGTCCAGCTATTTTTGGTCACGCTTTTCATTATTGTGCAAACGGGGCAGGTAGTGATTATTGTGCAAAAGGGTAGTAGCATTTGCAGCTGACGCGGCACGTGACGATGTACTACAATTTGAGGGTCCCGGCGTGAGATTAACTTCTTCCAAAATTTAAATTTTTATCGAAATTTTGGCCAAAAAACATGGTGCTTTTTGGTCAAAAAAGGTACCAATTACATCAGTTTTGGGAGAGGGAGGCCAAAAATCCGTAAACTCAGCGGAGGGGAGGTCCCACACTCCCACCAAAGGGGCAAGGGGTACCCAAAATTTTTGTACATGTATGGTAGTAACGTTAAAATGAAGCAGCTACTGTGAAAATGTAATTTAGGCTTGAAGCTTGGGTGTTTGAAAATTTGCCCTAGATTGCTGTAAAATGCTTCAAAAATGAGCAAAAACACAAAAATATCCAAATTTTTGCAAGAAATTTCAAACTTTTAGACCAAATTTGGCATTTTTTGCGTTGTTGTGAGCTTAATTTCTAGAAAAGTCGGAACAAGCCCCGCCTAGAATTCCAAAAAATCCTGGACAAGCCCCTCCCAGACTTGACCCCGTGTACATGTATGCTCTGAACCCATGTCCATACGTGTATGAGCAGGGATGAGGGACCCCCCCCCCCCCAACGAAAAAAAGTTGAGTAGCCGGGGGTGAGGGTCCAGGGTGCCAAATTTGTGCCAAATTTTGAAAAATGACACATTTTCGCGAAAATTTTACAAAATATTGCAAAATTTAGGATATTTTTGGTCGATCAGGGGGGGAGGGTCCCCAAAATTTTGACCCAGTTACAAGTATAATTTATCCTATTCCAAAAAAGGTTTGAATTTGGAAAGTAACACTCTTAATTTTGGTAACTTTATTTTTCAGCTTTAAAAAGAGTTTCATTCAATGTATGTATCTGATTTCTTGTGTATTTGCGTGTTTATTGAATCATTTCGTGTCTTTAGTAAATTCAAGTGGTATAATTTCAGCTGTATTATTGAATTATTCCAGTAGTCTCTTCCCCTAAAAAAAAGCAGATGCTGTTTTTTGTCTAAAATTTCAAAATAATCAGCTAAAGAACTGTTGTAGTCCAAAGTAGCGCTTTTAATAATTGCTGTAAAAAAACTACTGACGATTCTGATTCGATACAAAATGTTTCACTTTAGACTTGGTCTGAAAAATTATTTTCAAATGAAATCGTGCTGAAAAATTCTATGTTTTTATACGATCACATATTCGCCTTTGGCTGATTTTAAATTGAACACCTGTAAATGTAAACCATTTATTTTTTTAGTTTTGGCATAATATGTTCACTTTTATGATTAAAATGTTGTTCATCTTCGTCTGAGATATAGGATCTTCATCTGCAAACGAATTTTCCGCGTTGACAACTTTTAAAAAATAAAAACTATCTTTGAAGTAAATGAATTTTACAGGAAGTTAAATAACACAAATCTGAAATGTTTACAATTTCATTCTGCAGCGTAGCAAACTTTTGAGAACGCGAGCTTTACAAAATCAACGAAAACGATCACTAGAATGAAGCTGCTGAGCTGAAATTGCGCGGCGGAATTTTCGGGGGTACGCACACTCACGTGACTAATAAAGATTTTATATAATTGCATACGGACACAGACAAAAGTTGAACTGAACTTAACTTCCGGACATCCCGATACTCGATAGCCTTCACGGATCCTCGGATTATTTGTTACGGTCATCCGGATATGTATATGAACCAAACTACTCTTACGGACACGGACAGCCTTTACGGAGAAAGTATGAACCGGGCGTTAGAATGGAAATTGCACTAAAGTTTGACCAAAAAAATGCGGGCCTCAGACAAAATTACGAAAATGAACTAATTCCAACCATCAACAGTAGTCGCACAAATCACGCAACCTGTTTTGTCTCAGGGTTTAGCAATTTTTGGTCAAACTTTAGAATAGACTGTAGAGTGAGTAATCACTAATAAGGTCGCGCCAGATTTTTTTTAGTTATGTAATTAACATAACAGGTACTCTTGATAACAGGTAATTACATAAAGACTCTCTTTACATTACATAATAACTCTCTTTTAAGACATTAGTGATGTGGATCGGATCGGATCGGTCCCAAATTTTGATGACGATCCGATCCGCATGCTTGATTGGCGATCCGATCCGCCGATCCGACCGCCCATCCGATCCGATTCATAATTGCGTAACCTTGATTAAAGCTAAACAAGTTGCCCCTAAAAGGGGAAAAGTTCCCCCCGGAGATGGTCATCAGTTAATGTTAGAGTTCGCAATCGGGTCGGGTTGAGATTTTCGTGCGGGTTAGTTCGGGTCAAAATTGTTGGCTATAAATTCTTGAGTTTTACCTTCAATTTTTCTGTTTTGATGATATTTTTAACCTAATGTACCCGCTGCAGAGCGATGTAACAGCTTTTCCGAGCTCTTACCTATTTCTTTATTAGCTACTGACGTCCATACATGCACTTGGGGTCTCTGTTTGGGGAAGGGGGGTGTCACAGGGAAATTTTCCCCCGTGAAATTTTTCCCCCCGGAAAAATATCCCTAGGGAAATTTTTTCCCCCGGAAAAATTTCCCTGGGGATATTTTCCCCCCATTATATGGGGGGAAAATTTCCCTGACAAATTTTAATACTATTTAACGATTGCTATGTGGCTCAGCCAGTTAAAATTGAATTTTAATAATAATATATGAATACATAATGCTGCAAGTACTGAAATACTGACTCATCTTGTTTAATTAAGGACTCACCTTGTTAAATTTTTCAAATTTTTGGGTAATCGATATTTATGTCTTTCATATAATACAATGGAAGTTGAAGAAGCTGATATTAACAGATATTAACAAACTGTTCGCTTGTCCATCAAGAAGCTGATGATAATGCGACAAATTAGTAAAGTCGTGAATTGGCGTGAACCCGGAAACTGCGCTTAGTAGTGAAGAGGCGGGTTAGACACTAGCTCGGGTGGGGTCGGGTCCTGTTATGAAATCTCGACCCGTTGCGAACTCTAGTTATTGTTGTTTAAATTTAGCTACATATAATTGGCACAAGGTGAAGCTATTGCTGAATGAAATTTTGAGGCGTCAAAACGAGCCCACTTAGGCCCGGTTAATTCTTGTCCTTGTCCTTGTCCCTACTCCCTACTTTATCGTTTTGTCCATAGTGATTCCAAGAAAACTACCTTGCCAAATATACCAACTTTTCGCAAAAATAATAAAGTTGGGATCACTCGCAAATTTTATGCAAACAAGCCGGCAAAACCTTCAGTAAGTATAAGATTTCAATTTTCAAGTAAACTGACCAGAGGTCAGTTAAAACCTGTTGTGCAGCGGAACAAACTTTCGAACATTACTATTCTTGATTGCTAACAGATTAATGGTTCTGCAGCCGTTTTGATTGAAAACTGTCAGCCGTTAAACACCGTTAAAGCTAGAGATGGGACCGGTTCCACTTTACCGGTTCCGGTTCCGGTTCCAGGGTACCGGTTCCGGTTCCGGTTCCGGTTCTAGAAAATTGCCGGTTCCCGGTTCCAAATTCGGTTCCACTTTTTTATTGATGATTTACTGTATTTTTTCTATTTTTATGTTTTACATACATTTTTTACGCTCTAATGATTTTATAATTGACAAAATAGCATAAATTTCGAAGATGTGAGTATACAGAGGATTACCTGATCGATGTAATCGCTTTTGTACTGTTTTCTGTCGTCAAATTTGTTGTCGCATGTGAGCGCCCACACAAAATTATCTAACCTTTCCTCCAATTTTAATGGTGGAGGTCTGAATAACCGACTTTGGGCGATAAAATTTTTCAGTCAAGTTTTCGTTGGTCATCTCAAATTCTCAATAATGAAAGTTCTTCAATTTTAAACTAGCTTTCATTTCATGTACATAACGTCAAATAAATTTAACCAATTTTTCAATGGGAAAAATCTTCAAATCGATATACTAAAAATTCTATATGGCTTTTGGTACTTTTTAAAAGTTTTATGCACCAGATTGCAAGCTGCAACTTTCTGAAAAATCGTATGTGTAGGCAAACCTTTCCAAAAAATTTCCAAAATACGTTGAGCAACATTGACAAAAATGCACTATTTTTTAAACAAATTTTTCGATAGCTACTTTTTGGCTTCTGAAACTTTTCTCAGCGGATTTTAGTACTAAAAATTAGTTTTATTTTTTGGAAAATACGTATTTGTAGGCAAACTTTAGGTTTCTGAAATTTGGCAATAGTGTTCATTTTTTCAAGATTACTGTCAGTTGCGAAAGCCGATCCGAATGAAACTTTGCAAACTTTTTGAACAGACGTATATGGAGGTGCCGAACTTCTTGAATTGCAATTATTGTGATTTGTCTCAATAAAACAAAAATAAAAATAAAAAATAAAACAACTAAAAATTTGTCGCCACTAACTAAAATTCGACAAAAATGGTACCTTGGCCAGATAATTGTTTTTAATTTAAGCGATCGATTGTTAAATGAGGTTGAGGTACTGCTGAGCTACGCCCTTTCAAAAATGGCTGCACTTGAGCAAAAAACCGTTTCAGCAAGAAAAGAAAAAATTATAGCAATTTGATTTATTGGAAGTTACTCAGAGTGCCCTCTTAAGGTGGCGCTCCGAATAACTGACTTTGTGCAATAAAACTTCATACATGTTGTTAGGCCTTTGTTCTTGAAGAAAGTTTGTTCAGCAGTAAATTATGTTTTGTTTGATAAACATAACGTGTACATTTG
>JASANF010007895.1:0-13920 GCA_030248245.1 Trissonchulus sp. WLG1_4
AAGTCGGAACTCGAAACCGAAGCTAAGGTTTATTCTGTTAAATTTAAAGTTCGAAAAATTGAGTCACTCCTTGTATATATTCAATTTTTTAAACAAAATAGGGCGGCAAAAAGTTAGAAAGCAGCTGTTAAAACAGGAATTATCATTAATTCTACAATCAAGGTTGCTAAGGTTGAAAAAAACTTGAAACTTGACTAAGCCAAGCAAAAATTTATGGCTAACAGATGATCTTCTCTTCGTTAAAAACACACGTAAGACTAAAACGACAAACTTTTCCAAACTTTTCCCAAAGTCGAGTCAATAATTCGCGACTTTGTGTCCAAAAGAGCAACTTTAACATCAGACTGCAAGTGAGTGTGAATAATTTTTGAATAGCCCAAAGTGTCAGCGAAATTTCGCAACCGCGAATGTGGTGCCATTGAAAAATGGATGACGCAAAATTGGTGACTGGTCTCAAACTGAGCTTATGTCGCTAAGCAATCATAAGTTGAGGATGAAACATTATTGTCTGTTTGAGCAGTCAGACGAAAAACATTTGGCAAGGTTCCTCCCATTAGGCTGACTCGTACCTAAAATAAAAACACCAAACCTTCCTTGTTGAAAAACTGACAGAGGAAAACCAACCTACCAGTTCTTGTCAATTTATCATACATAGATGAGTCAAAAAGCCGATTTTCATACTAAATTTACGCCAAACCAAACTTGCTCCAAACTAGGTACATAGCTGGATGCAAGTCTATTTATTGGTTAATTTATGCAGGTTAATGCAAATTTTGTTTCAAGTTCGGTAGTGTAAATTGACCTAAGGGGTCTATCTTCAACCCAACGGGGAAGCTACACAACACATGATCTTGGTTGGTATAACTTTTAAATTACCACCATTACCAGAGTTCTAAAACTTTGTACTACCAGATCGGTTACGGTTGACTCAGCCGCTTTAGAATTTGATGATGACCCGAGAAAGCGAAACATAAAAAAACACCCGGTGTCACGGTGTAATTTTTCCCCCCTGTGAATTTTCCCCGCGGAAAAATTACCCCGGAAAATTTGCACCGGGGTAGATTTTCCGGGGGGAAAATTCACACCAATCATATAATTTGACTGTTTTGAAAGTACTTTTTCAAAACTGGCGATTTTGGCGATAAATTTGTTTATTTTTACGTATTTTTCTTTATTTTTAATTTTAATAAATATTTTAAATTTGCACCGGGGTGGATTTGTCCGGGAGGAAAATTCACACCAACCACATAATTTGGCTGTTTTGAACTTATTTTTTCAAAATTGGCCATTTTGGTGATACATTTATTTATTTTTATTTATTTATTTTGAATATTTAAAATTTGCAAAAAGGGGTTAATTTATAAGGTGCATATTTAGGGTAGTGAGTGAGTGACTTTGGCGAGTAATTGTTCGACTATTTTGATCATAAATGAAGAAAACTTGCTTGGAATAAATTTTGTTTTTTCTTTGATGTATGTACATGTTTCGTCGAAAATTTTCGATACAATATAACAAAAACAATGTACCTAAGTCCCTTCAGAGACTCGAATGCTTCCGCTTCCAAACAGAACAGCGTAACGGATAACGAAACGACTCTACCAGCGGTATTAGAACTATTTGTTTCAATCATTAGGCCGGTTCACACGAGGCAATTCGCAGGCGATTTTCAAGCAACCAACCACCAGGCAACGCGCAAGCGACGCGCGTTGCTTGAAAATCGCGTTGCCTGCGCGTTGCCTCGTGTGAACCGGCCTTAATACAGACAAACGCACCTACAGGCATACGGACAATGGTGCGATTCATACTTTGTTTGATTGTCCGATGCCTTAAAATTTCAGCAGAGTTGAATTGAAATTAACTTTGCCGGCTATACCTAAGACAAAACGAAATTATGCCGTTTATTACGGATGAACGGGCATATACGGCTGACCGGCCGAAAGTATGAATCGATCAGCCATTCTGACATTCAGTACTGGACGTCCTTTCATCCGTTTGTCCCTATGTGCTTACAAATTATGAATCGACTCTTAAAATCACCACAATTGCCCCTGGTGATGAGTTGCAGCGACACGTGCCGATTTCAAGACTAGCCAAATTCGCTATCGTTGCGGTAGCCCCGTCCATATCGTATAAACATCAGTCGCAGCTACCGCTGTGGCTATAGCCGTTACACTGAACGAAAGTCAGGCAAAATGCAGGATGCAGCTAGGTATCGTCAAAATCACCAGTGTTGAAAAAATCAGTTCAAAACAGTCGAATTATATGGTTGGTGTGAATTTTCCTCCTGGAAAATCTACCCCGGTGCAACTGTTAAATATAATTATTAAAAATAAACAGATCAAAATACATAAAAATAAACTTATCGCCAAAATGGCCAGTTTTGAAAAAATAATTTCAAAACAGTCAAATTATGTGATTGGTGCGAATTTTCCTCCCGGAAAATCAACCCAGGTGCAAATTTAAAATATTAAAAATAAATAAAAATACGTAAAAATAAACAACTGTATCGCCAAAATCGCCAGTTTTGAAAAAATACGTTCAAAACAGTCAAATTATATGGTTGGTGTGAATTTTCCCCCCGGAAAATCTACCCCGGTGCAAATTTTCCGGGGGGAAAATTTACACCGGGGTAATTTTTCCGGGGGGAAAATTTACACCGGGGGAAAATTTACACCGTGACACCGGCACTCTAGTTTAAAACCCATACCTACACACTTATAGTTGGCAGTGCCTTTCTGTTAAGGGACAGTACCGACCAAATTTACTTGCTACTGATTGCGGAGTCACACAGCGGAGTTGGAATAACTTGATTCCGGAGTCACAGTTTATGTAACTACCTACTACCTAGGTATGTATATACTTTGACTCCGGAATCAAGTGACTCCGACTCCAATTTGACTCCGGAGTCTGTAGCAAGTAATTTTGGTCGGTACTGTTACTGTACGTATCTATATGCACATTGTGCGTTCCTATGTTGCAGAAACTATACAAACTGAGGCATCAGCTAGAAAAACCAATAACTTCCCACGAACTAAATATATTGCAAAATCGCAGGTCAAACGTGGGTCGCGGATTAGGTCGTCGATTACCCACGAGCGTGAAGCCAGGGGTGACCTATGTTAGATCGTAAGTAGATAACTTTTCCCGTGTTCACGTTTACGGTGAGTTTTTATTCATAATTTTGTTGTTTGTAAGATATTGGATGTAACTAAGCGTGAATTGAACTGAATCTGACCCTCAATATCAGTGAAGGCAAGAGTACATCATACGAATATATATTATGTAATTCGGTTGGTACTCTTGGTAAAACTGAGATAAATTATAGAATCACGCAGTCTTGCGCAATTGTCAATTCAAAATTATGCTACGGCTACGGACAAAAATACAGTCTTATGTACCTACGTACAAGTGATGAATGACTGAATGCCCCGTTTTCGTAAGAAAGAAAGAAATGGAGGCGCCGGGAATTGAGACCGGACCGCTGAAATGGACGTCGAGAAAGCTAACCACTACACCACCAACACCCCAAATCTCGTAGGCCCTAGAGTATGTATTTCTCATTTACACCCACGTACAAGCCTTAGCGGGAATACGGAACCAAAGTTATCTTGGCTTTCAACTTGAACTTTTTGTAAGAAACTTTGAGGTCACTCTCCAGACAAAATTAAGGATAAACATTTTTTGAAAGTCAGCTGAAAAATAATTGAATTTAAAAATGTCTGCTTAACTCCAGTTCCGGTAAAAGTTTGTTTGGTCACAAAAATATAATTATTTTCTGTAAATTCTGAAGACAAACGGCGAAGAAAAGAAATCTTAAAAAATCTGTGAGTACGCAAACGCTGACAATAAATTTGAGAGGTTCTGGAGCAAAAATTTATGTGGGCTGGACCTAGATAGGCCCATGCAAAGCGAACCTAGGGAGAAAATTTGTTAGAAAAAGCCCTAGCGGCGTTAAAGACTTTTCCTAATATAGCCGAAGCCGGGTATACTCAGCACGCAGTGACGCAAAATACAATTAACTGCTCCGATGAAAAACCAACTCTCAAAAGGTAGTATATAGCCTTTTTGATTTAACTGAAGCTGGTTTTTTGGACTCGCTGTTAATTTAATCAGAAGAAGTGAGGTCGTACGGACAAACGGACACCCTTAAGCCCGGTTCATACTTGTCCTTAAGAACACAGGGACAAAGACAAACTTTAGTCAGCTGCTGTGCAAGATATGGCAGACCTGTTTTACATACATACGCACTTCCAAAATTTGTATGAAGTTTGGACAAAATATCACAATGATCGGGTAGTTATCTCAGAATTGGTTGAGGCCAAAATGACAGGGACATTAAAGCCCGGTTCATACTTGTCCTTAAGGACACAGGGACAAGGACAAAGACAAATTTTGGTCGGCTACTGCGAAGAATTGACGCAAGCATTTCGGCTAGTTTTTTGTACATGATCTGCAATTGACCCATACTTTTATTCATGCGAAAAGTTACCTTATTTGGTCAGGCAGTTTTCTTGGAATCGCTTAAGGACAAACGATAGGGAGAAGGACAAGAACGAGTATGAACCGGGCCTAAAGCCCGGTTCATACTCGTCCTTGTCCCTATCGTTTTGTCCCTAAGGTGGTAGTGTCGCCAAAGCAGTTTTGTTCATAGCCTACAAAATGAGAACATTTTGCTTTGAAATTGTACGTTCACTGAGAAACTAGTGAAATGCCATATGGTGTCAAATAAATACTGCCAGACACTAGACTACCAACATCTACCAATATTTTCAACCAATCACCATTTGTGAGCCAGACATCACACAATAGAGACATAAAAGTTCAAAAAGTCAAGCCAGATATCAGATTGGCCAGCTTCTGAAGTACATGTAATGTTTTGACGCACAATTTTTTGCCACAAATAAGAAAAATGAAGGTTCGTTTTTCTTTTGATTTCAAAATTAATGTCTAAATTTTTTACAAATTATCATTATTGCTGTGAGTACTTTATAGGTTACGCACAGTTTCACAGTTCAAACATGCATTACTCCACAACCACTCAAGCAAGTTGCACTAAATTTCGTGTGCATAAATTAGAGCATATGTGCTTTTACTTTCTGTAAAAAATCTAAACAAAAAGTTTTTTAATTGTGACGAAATTATCGAATGTAAATAGGTTTTCAAAACGTCATTTTTCCGACTTTGCGACTTCACTGCCAACTGTATGCTGCATCAATTTTGCTGAACCTTGGCAAAAATATTTGCCTTGAAACATATTTTTAAAATATATAAAGAACAATGACCTATCTGTCACTGAAAAAGTTTGATAGTCGCGCAAAATCGACTGCTTTCGCGACACTACCCCCTTAAGCGATTCCAAGAAAACTGTCTGGCCAAATGAGCCAACTTTTCGCATGATTACTGCTGGGGTCACTTGCAGATGGTATGCAAAAAATTAGCCGAAACGCTTGTGTCAATTGTTCACAGTAGCTGACCGAAAATTGTCCTTGTCCCTGTCCCTGTGTTCTTAAGGACAAGTACGAACCGGGCTTAAGAAGGACGAGTCTGAACCTATGTTCCGGAAAAAAGGCAGCAATGTTGGGTTTTATCATCTTTATTGAAGAATACAGTTAACAGATGTTGATAAAACATCAAAATAGAACGAAGCTAAAAAAACAGCAAAAATACAAAACAAAACCAACAAAGGTAGTAAAAAGTAAAGAAACAAACAATGATATTGCATTAATTGAATTATACAATGACAGTACATATACATATACATATATGAGAAAAGATGGGGAGGCATCCCCCACAAAATCGAGGGCTTGAGGGGGCGGGTCCTGAAAATTGGTTCAAATTCAATATATCAATTTTAGGGGATCTCTCAAATCAAAACATGTCTTGATTTCAGGGGTGACCCCCCTCAAAATCAGAACATGTCATGATTTCAGGCACCCAGGTTATATTTTTAGCTAAGAACTGTGTACTAATATGTGAAAATTATTTCTATTTCTATTTCGGCTAGAGCACCGTTTTGACCGATAGCTTTGAAAGGAAATGTGTAATATTATTTTCTATTACGTACTCTTGATCAACTCAACTGACATAAATAATAGTCATAATTTTGTTATTGAAATAAATACACAATTGAGGACTTCATTAATTCATCCATTCAATTTGTTTTCTTCAGTCTCTAAAAAACAAAGTAGAACTAAAATTATAAATTGTAATTTGTAAATTTCACGAAAACTTTTTGGGTGGCTTAATTTCCGGTACATATTGCTCTAGTTGAAACTGGGCCTAACTTAGGAACTGAGTTATAGAAAGTTACCCTGGAAACAAAAGGGCCCTAAAAATATAATACGACAAAACGACCGAAATTAGGTAGACAATTTTATTGACAGGGGAACCTTGAGCTATAGTGAGGTTCCAAAATGAGATATACAACCGACCATAACTACGGAAAACAAATAAATTTAGGCCTCCCTTAGGTTAAAGCCTGACCAACTATCAATTTATATTAGTCTCCTGTGAGTTTCGGTTGAAGCAAGAATTAGAACTATTTAGCCCGGCTTAAGTTTATAGGGCAATAGCACATCTTATATACGGCTACAAGATGAAAATCCGACTGTAATCCAACGTCATAAAACTGGATTAATTTTCGGAGTCTAATTAGTGGAGAAGATTATTGCCGAAAATTTCGGCAAAACCTCGCCTCAGATGTAAGCCAGACACAAAAAAAACACTTGTAACCTACATAGATATACAGCTGTAAGTAGGGCTGGGCACGGTTACAAAATCCTTATCTGTTTACACGGTTTTTGAGGGACACTAACCGCGTGTAACACGTTACTGCTACTATATATAAACGTGAACACGCTAATTGTTCATACAGCTACGCAATCGCAGATAGTGACCGCCAACCGTGTACTTGCTTACGCTAGCGTGTACACGGTTACGGTTACACGCGTGTACACGATTTGTTCCGTGTAACTGTGCCCAGCCTTAGCTGTAACTATGAATCGACCGTAAACAGTAAACTTCATTCCAGCCCTCAGAAAACTATGGGCAGGTTTGAAAAAATCAAAATATTTCTTTTTAAACTTTTTATAAAAAAATATCAATTCGAATTTTTTATAAAAAAATCAAAAGCTCACTTGAGCAGGTTTTTGCATTTGAGCTAGCAGTGTGACATTGCACTCGGTGCAGAGATTCAGAGTGTCGCGGAGATTTTTCAGGATGTGATTTCGTTGGTTCGGGGCTAGCCAGCTTCGTAGAGTTTCCAGACACATATTGAGGGTTTCACAGGAGTTCAACAGAACCAGATAAAACTGGTCTGTGTGGTCCAGGTGAATCTAAAATAGAAAAGGGTGAGTTGAACTAACCTTACCAAAAGCAGTCAACTACATATGTAGTCAAACGTAAAGTACATACATAACTAAACCTCCCTCACTTGATTAAGATACACCACTTAGAATTTTAAAGTACTAAAAAGTCAGTGATTTTAAAATATCAACTTTGGGACTTGAGTTTGACTAAATACATTGAACTGCCGCTAATTTTCTTTAAACTTCACAGACAAAGAGCACACCGGAGGCCCGGCCAGGCTCCGGCTCCGGCAAAAAAAGCGGGACGGAGAATAAAAAAAAAAAAAAAAAAAGCCCGGCACCCCCCAAAAACCCCCCCCCCCCCCCCCCCCAAAAAAACCCAAAGGGGGCAACAATCCCCCCCACCCACCCCCCCCCCCCCCCCCCCCACCCACCCCACACCAAACAAACAAAAAAAAAAAAAAAAAAAAAAAAACAAATTATCACAATAAAAAAACCTTCCCCCCCCCCCCCCCCCCCCCCCCCCACCCATAAGTACAATAGAACATTTTTGAACTCCCATGCAACTTCTACTGGCATTAAATTAAACATCACTGGTGCAGTCCTTCGCCAAAGCAGACCTGCGTATTAGTGACCGGAAAGGTTTTCTGTTTCTGTTTCAGCAGCAACTCAGCCCGGCCGATTTGGTTTCGCAGGGACTCGACCAGAAGCATGAGCTGGCGACAGGTGGTCTCGGACTTGATGTTCCCACAGTCTGCCAGCAACAGCTGTACGCCACGCACAATGCCCTGCGACAAATCCACCACGTAGTTCATGCCAACTCCTGAAGCATACATGTATGAGAGGGAGGGGATGGGGGGACCCCCCAACATCGAGGGGAAAAGGGGGAGGGTCCCCAAAATCGAGGGGCCGGGGCAGAGGGTCCCCAAAATTGAGGCGAAATTTAGTAAAAATGGCACTTTTTTGGGAAAATGTTACAAAATTTCGCAAAATTTAGGGAATTTGTGGTCAATCAGGGGGGGGAGAGGACCCCCAAAATTTTGACCCCGTAACATGTATGTGCCATACGGCTGAAGTCAGTAGATAGACAGACAAATAGGGGGTGGTGTCTAACCCCCCCGGCGTAGCGGGGGCAGTAAGGGGTGGACGCGGGTCGTGGGTAAACCGCGGTTGGGTTGGGTTGGGTCGGAAAATTGGAGCCGTGGGTCAACCCGCGGGTACCCACTTCAGGCTATGGCCTACGCGGGTCGCTAAATTTCTTTCTGACTCACGAAACCGGAAAAATTGCCACTTATGATTCAAATTTTCGAGAACTTTGGGTACTATGTAATATGTAGTGGTTAAAGTTTCACTGTGAACAAAGTACATATGTACACTGTGGAAATTAGACTGGGGTATCAGCTAAAAACAATCATCAATTAAAATAAAGTGGGTCATGGTTCGTGCGTCGACTTTTTCGGCGCGGGTTGGGTCGTGGGTTACCCATGAGCATTAAGGCGCTGGTAGGGTTGGATTGTAAGTCGAAAATTGTGACCCGCGTCCACCCTTGGAGGTAGTTCCTGGTTTTGTTTTGTGTTCGGCAATAGCCTGAAATATTTTGCGGCTTTTTTATTTTCAACTCAATTTTGGGGGCACTTTTTGGTCGTAGCCGTAAAATTTAAGCACTTTTTCGATTTTCAACTCGTTTTTGTGACACTTTTGGGCCATTTGAGGGGTTGTGGTGCTGCCGGATACCCTACAGTAGCCCCCCACGTACACCTATGTTTACAGGGCTGTCCTAAACCTAGATTACTAGATCTCTTCCAGATCTCTAGCAGGCCCAGGGTTGGTGATCACCACCTGGTAAAACTTCAACACAAGGAAGAAGTGAATCTGTTTATCAACTTACTATAGCTCGAACTCCCATTGACACTTGGGGTCGTTGCACCAACTTACAAGTTTTACAATTGTAACAATTGTAAGTGAAAAATCAGATTATTCTTAATGAATTCGTAACGAATCACTTGATTTTGCACTTACAATTATTGTTACAATTGTAAGATTTGTAACTTGGTGCAACCAACCACCCCGGGCGTAACAATTGGAGTCACTAACAAAACTGGAAGAACGCATGCGAGCCCCATTGTAGCAGTACTAGCTCATAGTACATCTACATACTACAGGACCAGCTCAAGACTCAAGGATGATTTACTACTTGGCAAGCTGAGACGCTGTCAAAGTTCAAATATTATCAGAATCATATGGACACATACCTCATTAACTGAGAGCTTATCTTCACCAGGAGCTGCATATATACATACATATGTACATTACAATCCAATAACTATAAAAAACACAACATCTTACCAAGGGAAACCAATAAAAAAATTTAATGAAATATAGGTATAATAAGAACAAACAGAACCTAATTCAAAAAGTTTATTGAAACCATTTCATTGGCATAACACTACAGTACAGTAATCAGTTATAGAAAATCATACCACCTAATATTTACAGTATCCAATTACTAGTTTCTGAAACAGGTACATATGCAGCGGGCCAATCAGAAACGAGCTAAACTTCTGATATGCAGACACCTGTGCACGTGCTTCAATCAGTAGTCACTCACTAGTCAGGCCCAGGCGGACATTTCCGCCAGTGACTGACCGTATGCCTGTTTTAGACTCCATTCATACTCACAACCGTATGTCCGTTCAGCCGGCAAAATTACGAAAAAATCAATAATCACACCACGAATAGTTACATAAGATCAGATTGTGGCGTGACTTCCGTAATTTCGTAATGCCGTAATGCGTAATTTCGACTGAACGGACATACGGCAGTAAGTCTGAATCGACCCTACGAAACCTTAAACAAGTAGGACGATAAAGACGAGCCCATATTATAATATCTACCTGCGCTAGAACACACAGGCAGGCTGGAGAGTGGAAAGACTCTCACACTTTTCTTCTATCTGTGAAAAACGATTATGGACACTCGTTTCAATTATGTACTCTTGGTGCCATGAATCTACTAAGTCCATTCTAAAAGATAATTTGATTTTAGTCATAAAGTTTAGGACCACGTTTCCATCTGAAACCGGTTGCATTTTTCCATGTTCTCAAAATATCTATCCGCCTCTTCTGTACTCAAACCGCCGTGAATTTCAAAAATCTCCTTCAAACCAGCAATCACATCTTTCGGCATCTGATTAGCGCTGCCAGCAATCAGAAAATACGAATCACTCCGTTGTAAAATTGGCCACAAAACACCACCATCAGATTTCAGCAAATGCTGCACATAAATTTTCTCCGGTTGATCTCTGGAAAAAGCGGTCCTTAAATTCAGCCGATTTTTCTGATTTTCCCACTCTCTTTCAAAATAGAAATCCGAGCGTCGATTTCTACACCCAAAGTAAAGCCAAGTTTCGGCTGTTGGGCGTCCAATCAGCAACCGCTGACTTAAGTAGCTTCTGAAGGGAGCTATTCCGGTTCCGGGACCGACTAGAATACAGGGACGGGCGGGATCTGGGAATTTAATGCTCCCAGATCTGATTTTGACGGGGATCCGAAGCTCTCCCGGCCTTAGACGACTCAGCCAGGTGGAACAGAGACCTTGACGTGGCTTTTGGAGCTTGGTTTTGTAGCTTACAACGGCGACTAGAATTTGCAGCACGGTCTGATGGCATCTGAAACAGGGAAAACAGAAAGTCTAACTAAGAAGGAAAAAACATCAAAAATGAAACATTAAGGGTCGATTCATACTTACAGCCGTATGTCCGTTCAGCCGACAAAATGACGAAATAATGACGTCACAGGCGCTGGCTGATCCGCTGCACTAGGCTGTTAGTGACGTCATTCTGCAGGCTGAACGGACATACGGATGCAAGTATGAATCGAGCCTTATAGTTATTTTTCTGTCTAGAAAGAACCAATCCTTAAAGAAATGCCAACTTTTTGTTTACCAACCACTACCAATACTGATTTTTCGATTTATTAAACAATTCACTAACACTTGAGTAATTCAAGCGAAATTTCAAGGGTATCAAAAAAATTTAGAAAAAACCCTTTAGTTACAATGTAAAGCTAATAAAAGCATTAGTTGTAAATCGAAATAATAAACTAAATTTAACACTATTGAACCCACTACTCAGTGCTAATTATTATCTTATTATATCCAGCCCAACTTACTCCACACTAGAAGCAATACTAAAGGAGCGAGGCTTAATCCTGGGTATGAGGTCGAACAGGTACTCAAATGGGATAGCTCCGGTGGTCTTGGGAAAATCACGCAAAGTTTCCACCACCGTTCGTCGGGGCCGAAAGCAGTAGGAATATAAGTCTTCTTGTCCGGCCGCAGAACTAAGCTCTTCCAGCTTTTCCTTCTCGAGTTCGTCAGTGGCTATGTTGGCTAGCAGGCGGAAAAATGTGCGCTTGGGTGGAGACTGAAAAAAAATAAAAAAAATATCTGCTGGTATGGATGCTCGACATACCTTAAGGGCGTTAACCGCGTTTTTAGATGTTTTTCTGGGAAGCTATAGAACTTTTTACAATTTTTCACTAAGTTGATCTATACTTTACCTAAAAGTATGACAATATGCATCGAAAGTTGACCTTTGATCTTGGTTCGCGTTTAAAGGAAGGTGTACTTGATCCAAAATATTATAAGTTTTTACGAAAAGTTTGCGCCACAGTTCTAAAATCTAAGTCATATTACATGAAAGTTGGTAAGGTATTAGACAGGTAGAAAATCATCAGGCATCATCTCACATTATAATTACTAGGCAATTTGCTGAGAAATTACTAAGAAATAGACGAATGCACGAAAAATTAAATTTTCTATTGATTAAAATCCACTGAAATTTTCCGCAGGCAAAAGTTTAAAAAGTGAGAGACATGCCTGGGGATTTTAACCTTTTATATACACTGCTGTACTACCTAACTAACTATTTGTACCACCAACTGTACAATTTGTCCTAAAGTATCATTCGTAACTCGAGTTCTGAGGGCGCAAAATTTACACAGAAGAAGGCAGATAAGCCTGTGACTTAATCAACCCGTAGCGTCAGCTCTCAGCAGGAGCATATAGCCCTAACCTGTAGATCCCACCAAAATCTAGACACTGTCCCACGCTCAACACTATAGACCCGCTACTGGCGTCATTTGAATCGCGCGTCTGGATTCTGAACACCGACTTTGAATCCAATTCCAGAAGGTCACAAAATTCCTGTCCCGTTTCCTCCAAATTTTCCGGCAGCACCACCAGAACGTCTCCGGGCCGATAGGACAGATCACGTGACCCGCTGGTGTCCAATGAGATTAGACGAGTGTCTTGGAAATGACTGGAGGGGTTAGACGATCATTTGCCAACAGGGGAACCAGAGTGTACGAAGCCTAAAAAAACAAGCAATTAAAAAATATATCCTATTTGAAAATTATTGAATTTATGATACCTACTGATAACTGAACTATAATAACATTTTTCTAGTATTAGGAAGTGTAATAAAAGGTACATACGTATACGTGGAAATAATTTAGACTTCAGGCTTGGATAGAATTATGCAGTAAATTATGAAAATCAATACCTTTAAATTATACTATGTATATACGACTTACCAATACACTACATACTTTTACCTACCATTTTTTCTCCTGTTACACAACTCAGTTGAGTAACCATTAACTACCACAAAAGATACGGTTTTATACTTTTTCGCAATAACATACATATCAAAAAATATAATAATAAGTGCCCATTAGTTAATTATTTACTAATAACCTTTAATAGTTCCTCCGTTTGTTCAGTAAGCTCGTGCAAAGAGTCGCTGGTTTGGTCTAACAGCCATTGAAGCTGATATTTGGAAAGGCAATAGTTGTGAGTCAGGAATAACGGGCTCGACGGAGACAGTGGGGAATCTCTCCAGTAGGATATCCCATAGTGAGCTCAGCCAGGGCTCTACCGTCGCGTCTATGCCTAAAACACCAGCCTATTGTCGTCTAAGCAGTTAAGGTGGTAGTAACGTTTTCGACAGTTTTGCAGGAGTAACACTTGACAACTTACGATTAATTTTCAATCAATAATTTATAATACGCATATTAATTTAGGAAACTATAATTTATTATGAGATAAATGCTTGCTAAAATAGCTTGAAACTATCATTTTTAATTTTCACAGAAATTATTTTTCAGCCAGTTCCGACAATTTTACGTAAATCTTATGTTAAGCTAAGCCAAAGTCATAGCTAGTCAAAACAGCCGTTTATTGAAAAAAGAAAAAAATGACACACGGGCATGTCAAAAACCTTCAGTTTAGATGCCAAAACTTATCCTTCCGCTTTCGCATTTTGAGATTACGTCACATTTATGTAACCTTTCTTTGAACTAAAGTACATTACACAAAAGTCCGCAAAACTTGACATAAACTAAAAGGATTTTGTTCAAAATTTGGGATAAATTGGCACACAAATGTGTATTATTTTACACTAAAATTTCAAAGTTTTTATTTGCTTAAATTTTGCGTTACATCAATTTCATTCACAGAAATCTGTAAAAATGTACTTCCGTGGACTAAATCTCAAGTCTCAATGTTGCAATCCTTTCATGCGTTATTTCACATGTTTTTCAGACAATTTCTG
>JASANF010007900.1:0-30446 GCA_030248245.1 Trissonchulus sp. WLG1_4
ATATACTACATACTGTCGGTCATGACTGAAATTCTGCTGTGGCCATGGATCAAAACTCAATAAATTTTGCATAAAATTGCTGCTTGTTTGCGCTTTGTCTTCATATCGCCCTAGACAGTAGTCAGGTAGGCGACTAATCACTTCTCTGCTCAGAGCTGTTCAAGCTCACCGTTTGACTTTACAATGCGAGACTGCCAGCATTGAGTGATCAGTAAAATTTTTTCATTTTTCATTTAATCATGTGTGAACGGTTTTTCTGTGTTGGTTTTTCTGTGTAAAAATTTTGAATTTTGTTAATATTTGTACGAATGTACGTAATGTATATTAATATCCGTCCGTTTTTTTTCATGTACTGGGAGTGATGTGGGATGCTAAAGAAATGTCTTCCCATATTAAAAAGAAACTGAAACAAGAAAACACTTATATAGAACGGGGGTGCGTTAGTTAGTAAAGAGTGCAAAATTAAGTGTTAACTAACACTATTGATTAGAGTGCATTGCGACTTCTGCCATACCTAGCCCAAATACTGGCGGCTCATCAGTGGAGCAGTGTTGGGATAGTGATTTATTTAGAGGTAGTTTTCTAAATAAAAACAAAATGGAAAAATATTGAGTTTTTGATATTTAAGAGGAAAAAAGGGAAAAGAGGAAAAGAGGAAATTTGGTTTCGCCGCCGGTCGCCTCAGACTAAGTGATGTTAGTTCCATGTCATGCAGAGATCAGAACAAACTTTTCCAAACACTAATTCCATTATGTGAGTTCATGTACTTGCTGACGTTCTTGTTAGTGGTAATAAGAAATGTCCGTCTCAAATCCCCGAAACAAATAACCCTTATTTTTAAGTATATGGATCAGAGATTTAGTGTGTTGTAAAAAGGTTTTTGAAGTATGACGAAGTAAACATAACTCTAGTTCCATCACCAAGTGAAACACACTCAATCTATTTCAATGTACTTCCGTGTGAGTCCCTCGGTTTCTGTAGCTAATAATTTTCGATACGATTTGACCATTAGTCTGATCCTGACTGTCGGTAGAGTGTGTCCCTCGTTTGCATCTATTGTGTCTCTACTGTGTCTTTTTGCATACATGCCTTGTCCCCGTGTATTTCTATATCAATAAACCCGTTCATCATTTGTTGCGCTTTGTCTCCGTATTGCCCTAGATCGTATTCGGGTAGTCGACTGATCACTTCTCTGCTCGGACCTGTTCAAGCTTACCGCTTTACTTCACACTAAAATGTGTTACGCAGAGAGTCTGCGCGCTGATTGGCAGCCACATGTTGCACAATATGTCAACATGTGGCATGAAAACGACATTTACCTGCCTGCGGTAGAACTCTTCTTCTATATAGAGTGAGACACTATTATATACTCTTGCTTGAATGACAATTGTTTTTATGGAGTTGGTTCAATTCCGGGTTTCTGAGTTTTTAATTATTTATCGTGCCGTACAAGTACAAGAACTTGTACGCACGCTGGAGCGTGTAAAAAAACTTGTACAGCTCATTTGTAGCCCAGTGTACATCTGCCAACGAGTAATGCCCGCTTCTCACGGCAAGTTTAAGGTGTATGGTTTATTATTATGTACTATTATTATGAATAAAGTTTACTACAGAAATGCATAGTATCCCACTCGGGGACTTTATATGCCTAATCATAGTACAGTTCATTACCTTACAGTAGCGGCAGTCATGCGACAAATATGTGCCAGAAGTAGGTTAAGACATTACCAACAGTAGAACAACTGACCTAGTCCATTAAAAAGTCAAAGCAATAGCATCACACTGAACGTTCGTAAAACTTTGCACGTTTTTCAAAAGCTTTAGTAACAAATTTTGCCAATTTCTGAATTTCTTGTATATTTTTAGAATTCAATTATGGTTGTAAATAGAGTTAACTGGTTGGAAACGTTGACTGGTTAGAAAAGTTATGTTGTATATTTATTTATTGGCTTGATGCAGAAACTCCACCTACTCACTGCTCGCAGCTGATTGGCAGAATACAAAAACTCCGCCTACTCACAGCTCGCAGCTGATTGGCAGAATACAAAAGCTCCGCCTACTCACAGCTCGCAGCTGATTGGCAAATTACAGAAGCTGCGCCTATAGCTCGTAACTGATTGACTGAATGGAGAAGCTCCACCTACAGGTGGTAGCTGATTGGCTGCATCCTTAAACCTTAAACAAACCGTGGGAAGCTGGCATTACTTTACCTATACAATGAAAATTGAAGAATGGCTAGTGTACGTTTGAAGCTAGTTTCATGCGAGGTGGTTCTCCTGGTAGAATTTTCCAAATGTTTTCACGACCACATTCTCTACATATTTACTATATTTACTGCTGAGTTGCTCCAAAGCCTTCTTGGTGAGCTGTTAAGTAGGTACATACTTTTCAGTCAAAAACTGTGAAAAACTTTTGAAAATATTGTTTGAAAAAATTTGTCAGACTAAGATTTGAATTCAAATCAAATTCAGAGTGCTCCACAATTACTTACAAAAAAATTGAAACTTTTTGAAATACGGTTAAATAGCGCCAAGCAGGATTCTCTCAGGGGTACTGTTGATGTGAAAGATGAGGCAAGTCTAGGTTGGGCGAGTCCACTAGCCTTGCGAGGGAAATCCAGCGAAGAATGTGTATTTCAGGGGTGCTGATGTATGACGATGAAATGCCGGAAGTTGAAAATCTTGCCAGAAAAAACATTGATGAGGTAATGTTTCGCGCGTGCAATAATATTCCGCACTGATCACAACTTACAAACTGAACGTAGTGTATTTCAGGGGGTTATGTTAAGAGCTTTGAACTGTTTAGGATTTCGCCAAGTGCGATATGTTGATTGCAATGGGCTGCTCATTCCACGGGAAGGAGTTTTTGGAATTGGTTGACAAAGTCGCATCGGAGGTGCCCAGAGTCTTAATCAATCGGGAAAAGACTGGTCAGGTACGCGCTTGGGGAGGTAGTGTCGCGAAACCGGTGGACTCTGCCTATCTGTAACACATGTCTAATGAACTGTTTTATCTATAGTTTAAGGATCTGTATTAAGAAAAACAAGTTGCCCCTAAAAGGCGCAATGTTCCAACCCGGAGATTTAGGTTTGTATATACGTTCAAAATATCCGCTACAGCAAGCAACCATGTAGGTTTGGTTTATTGGGGCCGGGTTCGGACAAGTTCAGTCTAAATTTCAGATGTAGCCCATATTTCTGACAGGCGTCAGTTAGCCCGACCTGCCAAAATTTTGTGGGTTGAAGCTCGAGAGTAGTCGCACAGTCACACTGTCGAACAAAATAAACAGTTTTTCTTGAGCCTATTTTTAAGTTGGAAATGCATGACAAATACACATGAGTAGTAGGAATGAAATGTGCAGCACCCATGGTTGGGAAAGTACTGTGGTTGATATATCTGCCAGAAACATATATAAGGTTTGAAGAGCGAGTTTGAAAAAAATCATGTAATAAGAATTTAGCCCATTAGATTCATCATTATGTAATGAGCAGAGGTTTTTCACGATATTTAAAATCAGGTTTGGCGCGATCGCGCCAACCTTACTTATGACGGGACGTCTTCCCCCTATCCTATTCTCGCCACTCCGTTTTTTCCAGCATTACCCACCTCTAATTGCACAATCCAAACCTGAAATCCGATCCAGACTGCATGTCACAGCTCTAGGTAAGACAATGCGAAACTGCAACTGTTAACTAATTTGCGTATTTACTATAAAATATGCAACTTAGCTAATCAGAAAAACTACGTTTGTACTGACAAGAGTTTTGAAAAGCTGATCAGGGGGGGGGGCAAGCAAAAGTTGAAGACAGAAAGAAATAAGAAATGACAGGTATTTCCAAGACAAATTCCAATATATACATTTTATTTTTAGAGCAAATAAAAAAGTATTATATTGTCAAGACACGCAACTGTTTTACATATTAGATTTTGATTTGTTCACTTTTTAGTTTCTGCACCCATTTTCAGGAAAAAAGGGAGTGGGAGACACGTACTAGGATTACACATAAAGCATAGGCTATATGTACATTACGTAGATTCCAGTTTTAACGTTACGGAGCAATGAAACCGTAACAAATGTACCACCTCCAGGTGGAACAATAATTATGCAAGTCCCCACAAAGGTATATACTGCAGCATACCGTTTTCAACAAAGTCGCAAGACGATTTCAAAACTTATTCACATTGGATAAATCCGTCTCAATTACCCATTTGTTTGTTTAGTGTGTTTACACGGGCTGCTAACAGTAGATATTGTATTGTAGTTATTATGCTCACAATGCAAATGTCATAGCTTGGTGTTGTTGAGTTACGCCGTCTGTTCGAATTTTGAAGCTGAACTTATTGCATAAAAAGTTAGCTAGGTGAAATAGGTTCAATCAATCGGTGGCTATTAAACGTAGATTGAAATAGTCCGTTATTTTCGCATCCCCATTTTGATTCTTACGAAAGCAAAGATTGACTTAGAAGTCTCCACGTTTTAAGGGAGCGATCGGGGAATCGGTAGCTGCTTCAAAGTATTTTTACTATCTACATAAGTAAATAGTATGGCCAGCATGTCCAACCGAGTCCGAAGTTCAATGTTTATTTTCAGCGTAAATCCGAGACAGATATTGGATACGATTTTGATTCAGAGAATGGCTACGGAAGGTCGTGTTCTGATTTCACTTAAGCTAACTGTCATAGTGATCACTGGTTAGTCAGTGGTTAGGCAGCAAATGATAGTCCCCAATTACATTTGCAGACAAACAGCTACAAGGTTTGAAGACTTAGGACTGGGCATCGTTACGCGAAACTGACTGTGTCGTCTAGTGTGCACACCCATGCAGGTGCAATTTGTACACTTCAAACGGATAGTGTAACCAGTTACTCCAAACGGATAGTGAAACTGGTACTGGTTACACTATCCGTTTTCCGACTTCGCGTAACCGTTAAGAAAAGTACTCCCAGACCCAGCAGCTGAAACGGTAGATCGCTGGTCTGCGGATTTAGAGATGGTTGGTTCGCACCTTTCCTGTACGCGGTTAATAGCAGTAACTGCTAGTTTACGTTAAACGCGGTTAGTAGCCTTCGAAATTACCCGTGTACACGGTAATTCTTAATTTTGTAACTATGCCAGCCCTATATAAAGAGGTGATTTATTGACTTGAAGTGAATCTAAATATGTGACCATAGACTTGAGTCACAATGCCATCTAGTGGTTGTGTTGGGAATGTGATGCCATTGTAGACTGTTGTGTTTAGACGAGACATATTCTGGGCGAGCACGTGCGACGATGCGGCCGCCGCCCTGGCCACTCTGCTCCACTACAACTTGACCACAACTCATCCCTCCGTCCATCTCGCAGTCAACTGACACACTAAACACCATTGACACTGGCCACTGGCAATATGTAACCGGCTTGTGCTTTCTCGTAAACTTAGTAAACCCAGTTCAGCTCATCAATCAGTTGACCAAACAAGCTAGGCCAGATCGGTGCCCGGTCCATGCCAACTCCAATGGGGACTAATCAGGGTGATAGTTAACTCGAGGTCCTAGCCAACTTATTAAACACCCAAATGATAGGCGATTTCGGCTATAGCTGCACAGCGTATTTCGAACAAAATGAGCATCATTTCCTCTTCAGACAATCAGTCGCAACTACAAAAAAATTCTACTATGGCGACTTTCATACGGCCAAGTTTTGGCTGAAAACCGAGCTATAGTGGATTACGGCTATTATCGAAATCAAGAGCCCCTTAAGGCCAATTTACACGATCAAACTTGCTCCGGACCGAACTTGCTCCGAACCTAGTCCAGGGCCCAATTTTTCGAAAAAAATGTTCTCCGTTTAAGTTCTCCGTTTAAAAGTTCTCCGTTTAAGTTCTCCGTTTAAATGTTCTCCGTTTAAAGCTTTCCGTTTAAATGTTCTCCGTGTATTTAAACGGAGAACTCGACTTCTCCGTTTATTTAAACGGCGAACCTATATGATTGCACGCACATATTTCAAAATGTTCTCCGTTTAAGTTCTCCGTTTAACATTTTTAGATTTTTCGAAGCCAACGATCTGAATTTAAACGGAGAACTTATCTATTTTCCATTGCAATTTTTCGAAGCTCTCCGTTTAAGTTCTCCGTTTAAACGTTCTCCGTTTAATTAAACGGAGAACTCTAGTTCTCCGTTTAAATTGATATTTCAATGAAAAATGTTCTTAATTTAGAATGTTCTCCGATTAAAATGTTCTTTATTTCAATAGTTCTCCGTTTAAATGTTCTCCGTTTTTAAAAACGGAGAACTTTTAAACGGAGCTAGCGACCTCCGTTTATTTAAACGGAGAACTTGCTTGTTTAATTAATGGCTGTGCTAGATCTTTTTCAGTTTCTCTACGAATTACTATTTGCAACACTAAAATGCAATTCTGCGAGTTTGCTAATTGCAACACTAAAATAACTTTAACGTTGTAGGATAAAGGTGGTAGTCGCGTTTCGAAGTCTTTGTGATTTCTATGCAAACTTTGCGCTCACAGAATTCAAGTTACAAAGAAAGCCTCAGCACGAATTTTTGGCATAGCACTGTAAAGGTCAATATCCAGAGGCATTTTGTATCACTTTTTTTAAGTTTCACCTGTGGACATTTTCAAAGGGCTTTAAAATACAAGAAAATATGTTAAATTTTCGGTTAAATTTCATGCTAATTACTTAGTAAGTTAAATAGTTATTTATTAAAAAAAACTGGCGGAGATGCCTGGGGTTAAAACAAGTCAAAAACCGTACCAACTTTCAGCCTCAACAGCTAATCGTATGATTCAGAGCTGTGGCGCAAACTGTTTGTAAAAAATCCAAATATTATGGAAAGGATCTTTCTTTAGCCAAGCCACTTGTACTAAAAATTAGGGATGTACCGAAAATTCGGTATTCTGCTTTCGCCCGAAAAACGGGTATTCGGTATTCGGTACCGAAAAGTCAATTTTCGGCCGAATACCGAATAATTAGGAAGTCAAGGAAATATGTAAATCAAGTAACGTTTTTCATTCATTCATTCATTCATTTTTCACAATTTATCATTATTGCTGTTACTACTTTATAGTTTACGTACAGTTTCACTGTTCAAACAAGTATTACTCCACAGCCGCTACAGCAATTTGCACTAAATGTTGTGTGCATAAACTACAACATATGTGCTATCAGCCTGTGTAAACAAACTAAACTGAAAAATTGATTAAAGTGACGAAAATATGAATTGTGAATAGGTTTTTTTAAACGTCTAATTATTAACTATTTAATTACTAATATTTGAATCTACTCAAAACAAAAAACCTCTTGTCAACATGGGATCAAACATTTCTTTCAAAACGAAAACTTTAAACTTCTGTAACAACTGCCAAGTTGCAACTGTAAATGACATAAACTCTTGGAAAAATGGGTGCAAAGCAATGCCCAGAATAGAATAAAACATAAAACAGTGAACCAAATAAAATAACAGTCAGAACCTTAAGTGGTTCTAAACTGGAAATTCAAGTCTGATCATTCATTTAATTGGCGTTTTGTCCTTTCAATGCTTTTAGCTACAATTCTACAGAGACAAAAACTTGAAGATCATTGCAAAAAGTAAACAAGCAGAACGCCACAAATGATTTTATGCATGTTTCGACGCATAACTGAAAATGATTTTCAGTTATTGCATGTAACTGAAAAGAATATCAGTTAACTGATTTCAATCAGTTTTTTACAACCGAAGCAGTTCAGTTACAGTTATGTTAGCTGCTTTTAGGAATTGTGCAGTTAAGTTATCAGTTTTTAACTGCTTTTCAAAATCAGAGCAGTTCAGTTATCAGTTATTATATGTTAACTGTAACTGCTTAACTTTAACTGAAAATGAATCAGTTAGCAGTTAACTGAAAACATCCCTACTTCGAACCTGCCTCGAAGGTTCGATGCTCCACCGAACTTGCTCCGAACTTGCATCGGACCTAGCGTTTAGCAGCCAATCAGATTGCTTAGAAAAATTTTCCCACGCTACTAGTCTCCGTTGCTATGGTTTCTGCTCAGTCAGCGTTTGTGTTTTGTTTATGCGCTGTTGGAACAAACTGATTTTATACTAATGGCTAAGCGTGGACTTAGGATACAGACGCAGACAAAAAAGACTGCCCTATTGAAACTGAAATTGTTTTAAATGTTTTTTTTAAAGAAAATGCTTTCCTATGGAACCCGGCCGACAAAGAATATTTCAAGAAGCACTGGCGCCAAGGGGCTTATGATGCTCTGGCGAAGCAACTTGAAGAAAATTATACGGGTAAGTAAGGTACGGGTGATTTTAATTGGCTGCTGAGCTAACTTCGGAGTAAGGCCGGATTCACACTTGCACAAGCACAAGCACAAGCACAAGCATAGGCACAAGCACAAGCATAAGCACAAGCACAACGCCTAGGCGTTCACACTGGAACTTGTACAAGCACAAGCCCAGCCAATCAAATTAAAGCGCGCCAGTGTAACGTCTTTGCTATTATTCACAAGTTTCGTTATCGTTTCGAAATTTTGCGCTAAAATTTTTGCAGTTTTGAAACTTTCTCGTACTATTTTTGGAAGAAAGAAAATGAACTAAAAAGAGGGGCAAAAATAAAGCTAAAACGCAATTTGATTTTAAAGATGAAACGAAACTAAAATTAAGAGAAAGAAAGAAAAAATGAACGCAATACATTGTCTTGTAATATAAGATCCATTTGGAGAAGGGTTACTCCGAAAAATCAGTTTTCCGTTTAATTTTGCGCCATTTATGACTATACCCAAACTGACAGCTAGAAAATCTTTACGCTGATTGGCTGTGCTTGCGCAAAAGATAAAATTTTTGAACAAGCGTTGTGCTTGTGCTTGTGCTTGTGCTTGTGCAGAATTTTCTGCAGTGTGAACCGGCTGTGTTTGTGCTTGTGCCTGTTCTTGTGCTTGTGCTTGGGCAAGTGCCAGTGTGAACCCGGCCTAAGTTCGAAGCAAGTTCGGAGGGCCAATGTTCGGTGCAAGTTCGATGGTGTGCATGCAAAAATTCGCTCCGAACTTGCTCCAGACTAGGTTCGGAGCAAGTTCGGTCCGGAGCAAGTTCGATCGTGTAAATTGGCCTTTAGAAGTGGCGATTCAGCTATAGCCGCCAAGAGCCGTGTGAACAGGGGGAGGGTTGTGAAAGCTGCAATCAGCGGGGGTTGTATTGTATTATTCAGTCGGTAAGAGGACATTCCCTATTATGCTGTGAGCCGTGCCCCCAGTGCGGAGCGCAAAATAGCCCTTTTGTGTACGGTTTTAAGGGTGAGTAGCGCCTCCGCCCCCTCAGTTCAAGACATTAAAGAAACTGCATATGGACAATGCAGCTGACTTCAGCAATGTCTTGAACTGAGGGGGCTACCCTGTCCCCCCTCAGTTGAGTACGGGGTCTTAAAGTGAAGGGGATACCCCCCCAGGGATGTTTCCTGTTAACTGGTAACTGATTCTGTTTCAGTTAAAGTTACGCAGTTCAAGTCAACTGATAATAACTGATAACTGAACTGCTTTGATTTTCAAAAGCAGTTAAAACTGGTAACATAAAGCAATTAACTGTAACTGAACTGCTTCGATCGTGAACAACTGAGTAAAATCAGTTAACTGGTTTTATTTTCAGTTATATACAATAACTAAAAATCATTTTCAGTTATGCGCCGAAACTGTTTTTGGTTTTCAGATTTTATGCATAACCGAAAACCTTTCGCACTTTCAATTCAACAGATTATTGGTTGTCAGCCAACAACGAAACACTAAGTTCTACGTACTTACTGCCATTAGCTTTCTGTTGTTCACCTTCCCTCAAGAGCATCTGTGGATCTGAACCATGGTTACCTGAAACTTTTTGACAGCTATTGAGCAGCTAAGAAAAAAGTTACAGCTTTTTTGACATTTCCAGCTTTTTTCAGCTGCTCTAGCCTTGCGCGGCTGTTGGAGAATCGGGAAAAATGCTGAATTTGCCGAAAAAACCTGTAGACTAGGTACTATTCTAGCTTTGTACAAGCTATAAAGTTTAGTTTTACCTTCAGTGTTTATTCACAAAGGAAATTAATTATTATTGCAGACAGGTGAAGGTGAAAAAATATGTAACTATTCAGTGTATATATTATTAGGTCGTGATCATCTCCGGGTAGGAACCTTGCTCTTTTTAGGGGCAACTTGTTTATTTTATTCGATAGCGCATATAGCACCTGAGGGTGCTCCTAGTGGTTACGCAAACTGAAACCTTAGAAGGATAAGAAGTTTCAGTAGGCGCCCACCCCCCGGCGTTGGGTTAGTAGGGCCTTCTATTTCTCGCTCCTATTAGTCAAAATTGTTGGCAGTTACCCAACATGACTTTCCATTTTTCGCTCCTATTGGTTACGCAAAATAAAACCCTAGAAGGTTAAAAAGATTCAGTAGGCGCCCACCCCCCCCCCCCAGTGTTGGGTTTGTAGGGCTTTCCATTTTTTGCATCTACTAGTCAAAATTGCAGGTAATCACCCAACATAACTTTCCATTTTTCGCTCGTATTGGTTAAACAAAATGAAACAATAAAAGGGTTAGAAAGATCAGTAGGCGCCCGCCGCCCCTCCCCCCGGTTGTTGGGTTTGTAGGGCTTTCCATCCCTCGCTCCTATTAGTCAAAATTGTAGGCAATTACCCAACATGACTTTCCATTATTCGTTCCTATTGGCTAGGCAAAATGAAACCCTAAAAGAGTAAGAAAGTTCAGTAGGCGCCCACCCCCCGGTGTTGGGTTTGTAGGGGTTTCCGTCCTTCGCTCTATTAGTAAAAATTGCAGGCAATCACCCAACATGACTTATTACTCAAGAATTATTTACTGATTCCAAATTTTAAATTTTAGAAATACCAAATACTCGTAACGTTAAGTAAATAAAGTGTTCTCCAGCATATTAATAATCTACTAAAAACAAATCATTAAAGGAAAGAACCAAAAAACATATATAACTTACTTGTTAAGCTGGAAAAGAACGAGAAACAGTTTAAGGCAGTAATGAGTTAATAATCATAATAATATAATTATAATCAAGTCCAAGCAGAGGCAAAACTAGACGGACTACTTTTAAAGCTACGCAAAAATGTCAGCTACATACGAAAGAGTGAAATGAAGGCGGCGCTTCAGCCAATGTTGGATGCCCCGTAATTGGTTAGTCAAAAATGGGCGGAGCTTAAGTGGCTGCAGCCTGTTCGCTGATTTTTTTACCCTACGAAAAAAATAGCGCTTATAGAACTTTGATGCGCTATCGTTTTGCTATATGCGCTATCTTTTTATATCGTCAACAAGAACACAAACAAAAGTTTAAAAACAATTTTAAAATTATTCTAATTTATTGAGGGACCGTATACTTACTAAAAAGTACAAAAATTTTCATTAAATTAGCCAATAGAACAAAATAGCGCCTAAATAGCGCAATTAGTACCATCTGGGCTATAAGCGCTATTTTTAAGCCTACAAAAAATAGCGCTTATAGCACTTTGATGCGTTATCGTTTTGCTATATGCGCTATTTTTTTATATCGTCAACCAGAACACAAACAAAAATTTAAAAATAATTTTAAAATTATTCTAATTTATTGAGGGACCGTATACTTACTTAAAAGTACAAAAATTTTCACTAAATTAACAAATAGCACAAAATAGTGCCTAAATAGCTCAAATAGCACCCTCAGGTGCTATAAGCGCTATCCAAGATCAGCATCACTATTTAAAGGGAAATTGGGAAATTAACACAAATACCAATAGGTCAGCGTACCTCAGTTGGTAGAGCGTTATGCTAGGAAACTAGCAATGTGTGGTTGCATATAGCTCATAGAAAAAGCGCTATAGCACAAACAGTGCGATTTACCCTTTGTTGGAGTAAATAATAACCACACTCACTGGCATTGGAACTTGCACCGACAAAAATAGTGCAGATTCTAATCCGAAGCACAGATTGATTCTGTACAAGATTCTGTACAGATCACACAAAATGAACAGTAGACTGTACACAGGGGACGTGGAATTACTAATTTTGACGACTACTAGCAAAAGTACATAATAGTGTCTCACTCTATATAGAAGAGTGAGACACTCTCCTTTCTGTCTGCGTTCTATAGCAGGCAAATGCGCTCGTCGTCTTCAAGCTACATGTTAACATTTTGTGCATTTTGGGCTGCGTAACACACTTGATTTTATAATAAACATTAACTATAACGAGACTAAGCTGTGCTATAGCGAGACTCGGCTGTGCTATAACGAGACTCGGCTGTGCTATAACGAGACTCGGCTGTGCTATAACGAGACTTGGCTGTGCTATAACGAGACTCGGCTGTGCTATAACGAGACTCGGCTGTGCTATAACGAGACTCGGTCGTGCTATAATTGGTCTTCGTGCTATAACAGAACCCTGACCCCATTCGTGCTATAACGGCACTCGTGCTATAACGAGACTCAACCACACACTTTAGTATATAATCGCTGATGCGTTGATAAGCATTAAGATAAGGATAAAAGGTTAATAACTCATTTTTGATACATAATTTAGGTGCGAAAACATCACAAAAGATTTGCAAATACCTTTGTGGACATTTTAACAAGCTTTCAGCGAAATTGATTAAGAACTTTTGAGATACAAACTTTTCTCATTTTTCCTGCCGCCGCCTCAGCAGCGGCAGGTCTTTATAATGCTTTTTCCTTCCTGGTCTTTATACTGCTTTTTCCTGTCGCTACCTCAGTAGCGACAGGACTTTACATTTGTTTCGCCCTACGTAAATTACACGTCTTACGTGTATTCGCTGTGGCAAATTTGTGTGCGTGTTTGTGTGTCGTTTTTCTATAATGTGTGAGCTGGCCTAGGCAACCAGCTAGCTGGCTCAGTTGTGTTGTTGGCTAACTTACTGTAGGGCCGAAATGGCCAAATTAGGCGTTTTTCAAGGTTTTTAAGCCCTAAACCAATTTTTTTCATTGACTGGCGCTTTAATTATTGAAAACTAAGTAATAAATTAAATTACTTCCAGAATTATTCAAAACCAGCTGAAAAAAACAGTAAAAATTGTCCCAAAACTAAGTAAAACACACCTTGACGGTAGTTTCAAATATGTTTGACAACAACTTACTAACCACAAAATCTTGCCTAATCATGTTTTGGCATAACGGTTTTATCGGTAAATAGTTATTTGAGTACCACATAGCAAACTACCTATATTTACTTTTACTAGAATTTAGTAAGACGAACTTACAGGTTTGCGTTTCAATTTGGTATCGGGTTGGCCACGTGAGAAAAGTGCAAATCAAGTTTTGTCGTTAATTTTTAAAATAGCTTAATCAGGGGTGGACGCGGGTCAAAATTTTCGACTCGCGAGTCGCAACCCAACACAACCCGCGGCCTGACACTAGTGGGTAACCCGCGACCCAACCGACTCGCGACCCACTTTGACCCACCATTCTTTATAATGTATGTAACCTACCTGATGATTAATTGTTTCAGCTGAGGCCTTACCATATATAATTGGCACAGTATGCATTGTACATTGTTCACATGACACATTATCACTTTGAACAAATTACGGCACCAAAATTCAGAGTCTCACGTGGTATTTTTTAGCTTTCGCGGGTCGGAAAAAAATTGAGCGACCCGTGCAGCCTGAAGTAGGTACTCGCTGGTTGACCAACGACTCAAATTATTCTACCCAACCAAACCCAACCCGCGGGTACTAGCGGGTACCCACGAGCCGGGTCCACCCCTGGGCTTAATAAGAATAAGAATAATAACTAATTAGGGCTCCATGACTTGGGGGTTGTGGTGCAGTGTTTAGCATTCTCCTAGTCCACACAAAAAGTCCAAGGCTCGATCCTCTACACCTTTTTTCATTCGTTTTTCTTTTTTTTAAACAAAAAACAGAAATTTTTTTCTACATACTATTACGTATTGTATGTAACTCATTTGAGTGGAAATTTAAAAACAGTTTTGCAAAAATACTGAAAAAAAACCTTTCTGAAACTTGAAAAAATGTGAGCGACAGGTTAAACTTCTTTTGAAGGGAATTCTTCCCGCTGATGTCCTTTCTACCGATGATACAGTTGCTCTGAGAACTACTACTGTTGGTCATAACTAAATGCTGCTGTGGCCATGGATCAAAACTCAATAAATTTTGCATAAAATTGCTGCTTGTTAGCATAAGCTGGCCATGAAGAAGTTTGCATGGTTTACGTGTTAAAGTTTTTGTTTGTCGGGGGCTTATTTTTAAAAGTTGCCTACAGTTGATTATAAACCGTAGTAGAATTTTATTAATTTTAATTTTATTATGTTATGTTAAGTTATGTATAATATTGCTGTAAATGCAATTTTCATGTTTAGGAATAAATGAGGTAGGATTCTGAAGTTTTAAGTTTATGATGCCCCCTTGGCCTTAATTTCAATGTGGTGTTGCGGTGTTGTCATTTTTTCAACAAAAAATTTCCAGTATTTAATCTAAAACATAATTTTCTGGCTTACATTTGAGTCAAAGAAGGGACGACATGACGTCTGGCATAAAATCAACAACGAATTAAATAGTTTTGTGAAATAATTATTACTAATGAAATGAATTATTAACTAATGAATGAAGTAATACTCATTAATCGAGTGATCGCCGTCAATGATTGCCATTGATTGAGATTATCTTGGAATTCAAAACCTATATAATTCAATTAATGTAAGGGTCCATGTGCGGTTCTGGGCGGGGGAGAGTAATCGTCAATTTGAGATTTTGGAGCATTTTTGAAGAATACTATCAAGTTTTTTGACAATTTTACGCGGCAGGGACAAACTTAGTGTAAGTACTGACTGTTAACAGCAGAAAATTACTAAAAAAATATGCATGAAACTGCTGCTTGTTGCCAAACGCTTGGCAAAAGGCAGTTAGCATGAATAACGTTGTGAATTCGCTATCAACGGGGGTGAAACAAGCAGCAATTTTATGCAAAATTTATTGAGTTTTGATCCATGGTCACAGCATAATTGAAGTCATGTCGAACAGTCAGTACAACATAAAATCGGTAAAATAGACATCAGCTGGAAGAAGTCCCTTCAAAGGAAGTTTAGCCTGTCGCTCACATTATTTCAACTTTTACAAAAGTTTTTTGGTATTTTTTTAAAACGTTTGTAAATTTTATGTTAATTTTACGAATAGTTTTAAATAATTATGTTGAAGAAGGATTTCCCTATGTTGTGAAAGAAAAAAAGAAAAAATGGTGTAGAGAATCGAGCCTGGGACTTTTGTGTAGACTTGGAGAATGCTTAACAACACTGCACCCAACAGAACCCGCAACTCTGTCAGCCCCAAATATTATTCTTATTAAGCCGTTAACATTCTTTTAAACAATGCAGGGATTAAACGATAAAACTTGATTGGCACCTTGCTCACGTGGCCAACCCGATACCAGAAATAAACCTAGTCGTGTAAGTCTACCTCATTCGACCCACACACGGTTTTCTGGCGTCACTGATAGGGTTTGCCAACCTCAAGAAGTCCTGTGGATATACATATGTACGATACATAACCATGAAGGATTGCCCTAGCACAGTCTTACACACACCTGATCCGATTCTTTCCCCCGATCCATCCCACATTTCGTTCCCTAATTTAGAAAAACAGCGTAGCACCCCCCAACCCTCGGTTGACGACTCACCCCAGGTTTCAGAAGCTTTAGAATGTGTGAATGCCTTGAATTTATCCAACCTAAGGCACAAATTCCGACGAACCAACCCACCACAGGGCTTTAGCAAAAACAAATATCTGTTTGGTTAGCGCATGTTCTGTAGGTATAGCTATCTAATCAAGGTGTTTGCGAAAAAACACGGTGCATTTATGGATTACAAATTTACACCATGGTTTAAAATGCCTAAGCTTGGTTTCTACTTGTCCGTATTTGCGTCTATAAACTAGTACAGATTCCCAGTTGTAAATGCAATCTGCTTCAGTCTTGCAGTCTAGCTCATGCACCCAAAATTAGTCTCTGATTGACGAAGTTGTGTACAGCAACTACTTACAAACATTAAGCTCGCAGATCAAACGACACTGTGATAAACGCGTAACTTGAGGTACCAATAAAACTGTTATGCCAAATTAATTACAATTTTCTAGTTAAAAACTTGTTTTCAAATACTCAAATATTCGAAACTGCCGTCAAGGTGCGTTTTATTTAGTTTTGGGATGACTTTTTTGTTGCTGCTTGTTTTGAAGAATTCTGGAAGTAATTAAATGCATTATATACCTAGTTTTCGATAACTGAAGCGTCAGTCATTAAAAAAATTATATTTAGGGCTTTAAAGAACAATAGAAAACGACAAATTTGGCCATTTCGGGGCTACAGTAAGCTAGCTAGCACCAGCAAACCGAAGCTAGCTGGCTGGCCGCCTGGGCCAGCTCACACACACACATTACAGAAAAATTACACACAAACACGCTCACAAATTTGCCACAGTGATTACATGTAAGACGTGCAATCTACGTAGGGCAAAACAAATGTAAAGTCCTGTCGCTACTGAGGTAGCGACAGGAAAAATGAAAATTTTACATTAGTTACGACATTAGATTAGTAATTAACGGTCAAATGCAAGATAAGTCAAAACTTATTTTTTAAAGCTCTTCGAAGTTTATAATTAACTAACCGTATCAATAATGATTCTAATAATTTTTATGTGTTAGAATTCAAAAGTTCAAGTTTATCACCCTCTTGGCCATAATTTGAGAATATAGTTGCAATGTTGTCCTTAGCTAATCCAAAACAAAATATTTTTCCCAAAAGGTCCAATCCAAAACATAAGTTATATTGACATTGTCAGTTTTCGTCAAAAAGGGGGGGCGATCGAATGAATTTTTTCTTATGTTGATTATACTTTATTGAAATTTTTTATGCAACACGAATAATAAGTATATATATACATTTTCACTATCATAAAAATAATGGTCCATCGTGTGAAAAATTTCATTCAATTTAGACGTCACACTCGACTCCGAAAGACTGAGTATATAAATATACGCTTTTTGGAACAGGTGACTTGTTTTAATTACTCTAATTTTTTTTGTGACGCCCATAAGGTGTTCGGGCACTGGTTGGAGCTCAGATTCACCTCTTCCTTGTGTTGGAGTTATACCAGGCTGCGAGTAGTAACTCCAATACAAGAGAATTCCTAAGCTACTTAAGGGGGGGAGATAGAAATTACCATGATTCTCAGAGGATTTTAAAAATAAATTTAGGGCGAGTTTTGAGACCTGACTTCCGATCCCGCAAGCAGGTAAAACCCGAAAGCGGGGTACAGTCGTGAGTGTCCCAGTTTAATATTTTAATAAACTATTTTATCTGGTTGTGAAGCAGGATGGAGCAGTAGTAGCGGATATAGTTGTAACAGATGTAGAATTGGAAGTCGTAGCAGCCGTAGTCGTTGTAGCAGTTGTTGTTGTATTGGTAGTAGCCGCAGCAGCAGCCTTGGCAGCAGCAGTCGTAATAGTTGTTGTTGTAGTTGATCTTTCATGCGTTGCTGGTGTTGTAGTCACAGTTGTTGTAGTTGTAGTTGTTGTTTTAGATGGATCGGTGTGTGTTGCTGGTGCTGTACTGGTAGTCATAGTTGTTTTGTTGTTGTATTTGATCTCTCATGCGTTGCTGGTGTTGTAGCCACAGTTGTTGTAGTTATAGTTGCTGTTTTAGTCAGAGCTGTGTGTGTTGCTGATGTTATAGTAGGAGTTGTAGTTGTAGTTGAAGCTGTATGTGTTACTGGTGCGGCTGTAGTAGCAGACGCAACTAGTAGTAGCTTTAGTTGTAGCAGGGCTGCATGTCTTGCTTGTGTTGTGCTGAGTGTTGTAGTTGCAACTTGTAGTAGCTTTAGTTGTAGCAGGGCTGCATGTCTTGCTGGTGTTGTGCTGGGTGTTGTAGTTGCAACTAGTAGTAGCTTTAGTTGTAGCAGGGCTGCATGTCTTGCTGGTGTTGTGCTGGGTGTTGTAGTTGCAACTAGTCGTAGTTTTAGTTGTGGCAGGGCTGTATGTCTTGCTGGTGTTGTGCTGGGTGTTGTAGTTGTAACTGGTAGTAGTTTTAGTTATACAGGGCTGCATGTCTTGCTGGTGGTGTGATGGGTGTTGTAGTCGCCGTTGTACTGTTGTGGTTGATCGCTGCAACATGCATTGCTGATGTTGTAGTCGGAGTTGTAGTTGTAGTTGCTGTTGTAGTCGGTCCTGCATGTGTTACAGGTGTTGTGCTGAGAGTTGTAGTTGTTGTAGTTGATCTTTTATGTAGTGCTTTTCTTGTAGTCTTGATTTGTAGTTGTAGTTGTAGACGCAACTGGTAGTAGTTGTAGTAGGGGCGTATGTGTTGCTGGTTCTGTGCTGGGAGTTGTAGTTGCTGTTGTAGTTAGTCCTTAAGGCGTTGCTGGTGTCGCAGTAGTAGTTGTAGCTGTTGTATGGTTTTGTCACGGTCTATATACTCTGTAGATAGGTCTGCTGGTCTGCAACTCTAAAAATTTGTTTTCAGAATTAGCTTTTAACTAACTTTGTAATGTTGTGTTTTGGGTGCCTATAAGTATTAGCTGTATTCCGTTGTGTTCTGTTAATGTATACACTATAGATAAGCTTAATTTAAAACTTGAACAACTGTGTAGATGAACAATTCTACTTTTCCTATTTCATGAGTTTTACATTGCATTTTCCATTCATTCTCTACTCTGATTGGCCACTGACTTGTAAACTTTTTTATCCCCTAGAAAAGGAATTAAGCCTCCAATTTTTCAATAAATTTCATCACTTATCTTTTCAATCTTTCAGAATTCTGTTCATCTGCATTCCACCGCTTTGTCAGTAGTGGAATTCTCGTGTCGTTTGGGTTCGAGGAGTTAGTCTTGTGTCCATTTTATCTAACTATAAAACTTCTGGATTGTTTTATAGTTACAACTCCTCTAAAAATCTCGTTTCGAAAAATTCTGCAATTTAACCACTGTAGTTAGGAATCAAGAGTACATAACAGTATCCAAATTTGTTTTCTGTTTTACTGAGACGGACACCACCAACAAGTAACTTCATATTGGGATAGTTTTAGATGAGCTAAATGGATCAGTAATCTAACTGGTCAACAGGCTTCTCAAATAAACTTTACGTTCAAACAATAAATTTATTAAAAACTCACAAACATTAACTTTTTGGAACTTATCTGAGTTAATTCCAAAAACCTTTGATGAATCTTTGATATGTTGTATATTCAGGGTCCCACCCTCGTTGACCTAGCCATTTTATTGCCCATTTGGCATTGAATTGATATTCACGTTTGGTTGTCAAAGTAACGAGTGCGCAATTGAGCGTAAATCACACATATTTCAGTGATATTTTAAGAACCTAAATTCAACCTAAAACGTAGTTTAATTATATTCTAGTTAGGTTTCGAGATCTATTTTAAAAGGGGAAACTTAGTTTAAGTCTAAAATGTGAAGTTTGAATAGTGCTAAAAAGATGCAATGCACGAAGGTCCGTTGGCTTGCTGTAAAAATTGAGAGTCGGTCGTGGGTTCAATCTCGGGGGGCAAAGTTATAGTTTTTATATGAAATAGTTACGATCTGCAATACCGACGTCTCAGGGTTAGTGCCGTAACATTATTGTATTTCAATTGTCCTTAATAGTCTGTTATTGTCCTATTGCGAAATTGGTTCCACTGTATAAATTGCATTTGATGGCTCGGCAATAAAGCCTTAGTTTTAATTGTTGTTCGCGGGTACTGGTTTAATATTTAGTCTTGCGTTTGTGTTATTAGGGCCCGTAGAGCTATTCCTTAGAGTGCTCCCGAACCTGTTACTGAGCGAGCTCTAGACCTGCAGTTCGACGCCCTCAGCGTCAAGTTGTTCTACTGCGCGCCTTCCGGCACAGTTAGGCACCGGTCACGGATATTGAGACTAGCCCGCCAGCTCACGCGGATGACATAAGACCGGGAACCGCAGTATAACAAAGTGGCGACCGTGAACTAGGCTTTGGAGCACCTAAGACGCCTCGACGTGTGCCCAATTTTTGAAAATTTTTGTTTAAAATTTACTGAAATTTTGTATTTATAACAGGTTGAAAACCCGGTCAGTGGAACCAATTGCACAATCTCACACCCCCCCCCTCTACACAAGTATAAATACTGGTTTTTCTGTGAAAATTTGGGTAAATTTGGGGAAAATTTCAGTGGAGTACACAGTGGAACTGTAAGTTTGTTTATTTTATATATTTTAGTGCTATTTGATTTTTATAGATTTTAACGGAACTTTTACAGAATATTGTCAGGGGAGTAGAGTGTAAGAAGGGGAGCAAATTTTGACCGCTCCTGGCCCCAAAATTCTGATTTTCCAGACGAATTTCCCCCCCCCCCCTAAGCCTAAGCCTAAGCCTGAACTGTGATTTTTTCAAGTGGGGTCTGCTGCAAAATTTAGCGACCAAAAGTAAATTCTAGTGCTAGAAACGGAACCTACGGTAGCGAAAACCCTAGAAAACACACTTCCCGTAAAATTTTTGGCCGATTTTAGTCTGATTTTTCACTAAAAACTTTTCAAGTTACACTGTTGGAGGACACCATTTTGAGCAACACGTACATATATAAGTTTTGAATTTTCGGAATTTTTGTTTTGAATTGTGATTTTCGGTAACCCCCCCTATACTATTATCGAATACACCCTACCCCCCTGTTCTAGTCCATTTTTCTGGAAAAATTTCCAGATTTTCAGCGAAATATAGGCCGGAATAGCTTTTGTCTGCAAACTGCTGAAAATACGAAATTTCTGCGTATATACTTTTAGTTTTGCAATCTATACTGTCAAGTTACGTTTATAATTTCTAAATATCAGTCATTTTTATGCTTACCTTGCAATTTTTGTTACAATAAGACAAATATATATCGTGTAATTCTCTGTTGTGCGTTAATTTTAAGTGTTTCAGACTATATACATTGGCCTCAGGATTCAGCTGCCCGGTCTCGGTCAAGTTTATTTTTTTGTGTCCTTTTTGCTAATTTTTTATACTGAATTAGTATTGTATTAGTTTGGCGTACTATCGCCTATGGGTATTTAATTTTGCAAGTAAAAATTGTGATTCAACTAGTAAATTTGGAATTGATTAGAATTAGTGTGTGGAATATATCTGATATTTCTGGTTTTCTACTGAAATAGACTATTGATTTTGGGCGTTGATTTTAATTTGGCATTTTGATTGTTCGAAATTATTCGATTTTAGTTGTACTGTGTATATCCTTAGTGCTTTTTCAGATTATATTTTACAGAAATTTGTGGAAGCCAGTGTTTCGACGACCACGGACCCCGATCAGCAACCTCCTCGCAGTCACAGACATTGACCCGACACACCAGTCAAGCCTACACACCAGATATAACTACGGAAGCTGCAGCGTGTAACCACTGAGGTTATTATTAGTTATTATTTGATATTGATTTGCAAAATTTTTGCTAATTTCTAGTAGTTTGTTATATTTTATTGTTTTGACCCCTAAGTCAGAACTTTTGAAATTGAAGTGGTCGAAGAAGGTCGATTTTTTCCAGCTACAAGATTTTCACCGGGTCAAGGTGAAAATAAGTCACTAGGATCATCCCGAACTTAGGTACATTTTTGTTTGACTAAAATTTTTACGTTTTTGGTCAAAATTTTACATTTTTCGACAAATTTGGTCTGATTTTCAGCATTTTTGCAGTATATCCTAAAATCGCGATTTCGGCTAAAATTTTTCCGATCAGTTCTCGAAAACGGTTTCAATTGCAAGCTAATATATTAAATCTACGGAATTTATTTTGATCCGAAGCAAAATTTACATTTTGGCCTTGTAGCCGGTGAAAACTTTGGAGCTAAAAATTTGCCATTTACAGTATTCCGTTATATACATCTCAAATTTTTGAATTTTTCTGAATACAATGAATACCTCAGGTGGTGCACGAATCCCGCGCACACCAGTTCGACCTGACCCAGAAAATACGGATTTAGATTTGTCGACCTACCGAGTCGACCCACCTCACCCTGATCAGTCGGCCATTGGCCAAGTCACTCTGAACGCGCCACAGGATACTGAAGGCACGAGTGTAGGTGCCATAGTAGGTAGGGACATAACAGGCCGGGGCGCTTGCGCCGGCCATGTAACTTTTGCAGACAACTCCTCCGATGAAGAACATCACCGCAGACTGACGCGCGAGCACAAGCGCAAACTCGAGCTGAAGCGAGCGGCCAAACAAGCCGCCAACCTCGAGCAGCAATTGGAGTCTGCAGCTGTCCAAGGAGCTGCCGCACACCTACAAGGGCCACACCAGCCAAACCTACAGTTCGCAACAGGCGCAAAGGCGCGGATTCAGGGTCACACACATCACACACTTGCAATAAACGAATTCTGGGACGAAGCACGGGCTGTGGTCACAGACCGTGCCTCCTCGCAGGGTTCGACACATGTGTTGGCTGAAGGCCAACAAATAGTAGTAACGACAATGGGGTTTGAAAACGGAATTCGGAGTACGGAACGGAAAACGGAAGTGCACTAAATTCCCCAGTGCAAGCCACCTCGCACAATGGACAACAGTCTTTTATGCCGGCGACTATGCCAAAATTTCCTAATTTTTCGGCTACCATGCCCAAATACCCAAATTTCTGCCCACCTAAATTGTTGAGTGAACCATCCGAGTTGTCAGCTGAACCAATGTTCCTCTACACACGCACAAACACTACAAACACATACACTCAGCCGATTTTCGCAGTCGATCAGGTGGAAACAGCATGTAATACAGGGTTCCAGCAGCAAGCACATACCATCCAACATGAACCCCAGTTTCAGTGGAACCCCACAACGCAGAATCAAATGCAAATGTCACAACTCCCCACAGTGCGCACACGCCCACAAATTTGGGAATGGAGCAGGGTCCGCAAATTGCGCAAAACACCTTCCATTTGGGGAATAATACGGGACTACATGGGGAGCAGAACCAGTGCTTTTCAACATCCAAAATTACGAATTTTGGCCCAATGCCGGGGTATATAAACCCAAGTAACTTTGGTGGGAACACAGTGGGGACACAACAACCCCAACCCCCAGCCTATGACCCCAAGAAATTACAGGGGATGCTAAAATTCGTCGCAGATTTGCCTGTTTTTGACCACGACATCACAAAATTGACTCTGCAAGAGTGGCTTCAGAGCCTCACTATGCGATTGCAAATGGCTATGGTCCCAGAAGAACATTGGGGCAGAATTTTGTGCTTCAAGTTGGGAGGCCGAGTTAGTCTCTATGCCTCAAAATTGCCCCAAGGGACTAATCAAAATTTCCGTGCATTGGTTGAACATTTGACGCCAGTTTTCGGGGACCGAAAAATGACCAAAAATGACTACCACCGTCAATTCATGGACCGACGCGCAGCGGGCAGGTGAGCCCGTACGGGACTACCTGAGGGAGCTTCAAACCTTAGCACAGGAGATCTGGGTTGACGGAGACGAGCGAGACGCAAATGTAGCGCAACAAATTTTTAGTGGTTTGATCCCAGAAGTACAAAAAGTACTCGCGCCTATATATTGCGAAGGCTCGCCTCCCTTGACCAAGGTCGTGAACCTTCTTGATTTGCTTTTCCCGATAGGCTGTTTGTCCCCCGCATGGGTCCAATCGGTGAGCACAGACCATAATGGTCAAAGAGGCAGACCCGAACACACACCAGCACAATTCAATCGACAGACACGTTCCCCAATTTCTCGAACAGTTTTCACACCAAGACAGCAAAACGAGCCTAGTGTTGAATCAAAATTATTGCAAGCTATTCAAGATTTGAAATTGGAAATTCGAAACAGCAGCACGAATGAACGGCAAGTGCGAGGTGGGGAGCACTTTAGCAACGAGAGACAACGGAGCTACTCTCCTGCTCGTCCGGGTGCATACTTTGGCTCCTACCATCCTCCTTAGTGGTACGTATGTTATCCAAAATGGTGGTAATATCGCCAGGAAATAACATTTCCGCAGTTCCAAAAGTGCTAGTAATTGTATGCGTTGCTAACTGCATAGTCCAAGAATTTTCAGCCAGAAAATCTATTCCCAAAACTAAATCATAATGACATACTTTAGTTACATTACACACGTATATAAAATGGTGCCCTTTAAACTCAATTTGGCCTTGGACTGATGCGGAATACTGCATAGGTTGATTATTAGCTAACACTGCGTAAGGGGCTGATGGTGACATAATTTTGGTGAAATGGTGCCGGTTTTTAAGCACTTCGTATAAATTTTCCGACATAATAGAGTGATAAGCCCCAGTATCTAACAACGCAAATACGAACAATTCTGACATACGTACAACAATTACACAAGCACGGCCACGAGATATACGAGTTCTGGGTCCGATATAGTAATTATCGGTGTTTGACAGTTCAGTTTCGAGCTTATTTCCTTGACTGAGCGCGGCTACAGTATCGGTATTGAAAGTTTGAGGGGGGAAAGAGGACTGGTTCTCTAAATCCTGAGTGATGTTCCCCTCCTTTTGCCAATTTTTCCTTTTCAAAAGATACCCTCTAGGGTCGGCTATCTGCTCAATAATGGGATCATCTACCCCTAACTCCGAGCCATTTTCGGCTATGGTGGAGCTATTAAATGACCCTTCTGTTTTCCCGGAGGTAACCTCGTTTCTGGCCCCGCAAAACTATGTAGACTAGCTATAGCTGTCTTGGGACTTTGGGCTGAAACGAGTTTTCCTCCCTGTAGCCGTCTCACATTACGTAGGACTGTAAGTCGATTCTGCTCACACTGCATACGTAACCGTTGAGCCTTAGTTGGAGAACAGCGTTGTGCCAGCGATGGATTTGGTTCAGATTTGTCCTCCTCGCAACCCTTCTTTTTCTTTTTGGTTTTGCGCTTTTTGCGCTTGACTGAAAGCGTAGGTAAGTTTTCAATTTCGGGTTTTGGAGCCATTCCAGCTCCTTCGGGTTGCTGCGGGGACTTGGGGTTCTTTTTCCCTGCACTAGACAAAAGAGCAAATCGGTTGCCCACAGGTATATAATCGTTAGGGTTCTGCTTTTTGATGCGAGACCCGTCAAACGATTTCCGGAAACTAGGTTTGGGTTCCGGTATATACTGCTTAGGTACTCCCCTATTCCGGTCAAACTTAGGCTGAAACCCGACAAAAGACCTACCGTTACGGTTCCCTAACTGATTGACATGCCGTATATAGCGGCCACGATAGTTACTACTATCTATCCTAGACAAACCTCTCCCTCGAGCATGGTTAGCAGACCGTTGCTCTGGATGCTGGATCTGGTACACGTAATCACTATCGTATCCATCCATTACGTACGGTTTGGTCTGTGCACGGTTGTCCGGATAGTGGAGACTAGAAACTGGAACCTGCAACTGGTTACAAGCGTAGCGGGGGGGTTCCTACAGTTAGCACTTCACCCTGTTGGCACCCTTCAAATTTTGAATTTTCCGATTGCAAATTTTCAGGTTGAACTTGATACATTCTGAACAATTTCCAACGCTGTGCATCAGTCATTTTGAATTATATACTACCGTCTTCGCGGTAATATTTTCACAGGGATGGTCTTCAGATTTGATTTTGGACTGCAGATGTTTTAGTGAGTTAGAATCAGTGTTAGGTTGTTGAATTTTGGTTAGTCGAAATGTATATATTATGCTTAGCGCTTGGAGACGAGCAGGTTTCTGATATCTGGACCATGCGGTCCGGTGTACCCGCCTGTTCGCATCCAATTCGCGCCCTGTCCAAACTCAAATCATTCGCATGCTTGTCCCGAGACAAATTTGCACCAGGGGGGTCAGGGGTTTTGGGGGACTCTCTCTCCCCCACTAACGAAAATTCTCATTTCGAGGTCGGATAGGTCTTGGCTGTCGAAAAACTGGGGAGGAATACCGTGGGCCCGGATTACTGTAGCGCAGGTTTTGGCTACTAAAACGAGGTGGACCCTCGTACCGATGTTGTGGAGGACCCATGAATCTGGGTGGGGTTCGAGGAGGAGGGGGGCCTCGCATCCGATCCTGGTTATAAAAACAATCCCGGGTGATATGATTATTCCACCGACAAATGACGCATGGGGGTGGGGGTTGACGGCGATAATTTTCCTGCACGCCCATAAAATATCCCGGTTCAGGTGTATATCTGGCTGGCTATCTTGGCCCTGAAAATGGGGTTGGGACGGGGGGTGAACTGGTGCTGCATGCTCGTAGACCATACCTGTTAGTTGATCTATTTTTTGAGTGAGAGCTTGGACCTGTTCCACCAAATTTTGGTGTGCTCTGAAAATTTTGTCGAAATTTTGGGATTCGGCGGCTGTGGTTGTTGCACTGGCCAAGTCGGGTCCTGCGAAATTGTGGGTGGACGTGGTCGATGCCGACTTCGGACCATCCTTCGACAGGTCGACTGGGTCAGGCGTGGCTGCGACCGCGGCGTATTGTTCCGACCCGAGCATATCTCTCTCGACGCCCGTTATAATTTCCAGGGCTCGCTTTAGGATTTCAGCGCCGGTTCCCGTCCAATTTTTGGCATCAGCTAGGACCGGGATAACTTTTCCCCTCAACTCTGGCTTCAGGCCCTTTTTTACCTGTTCTAAAATTCGACTGGACTTCAAATTTTCAGGTTCAGAACTGAAAGCTTTGGCCGCCAAGTGTTGGAGCTCAGTTATATAAACAGGGAATTTAGCCGGACGCTGGTAACGGGTGAAGAACGGGTTCAGTTCTGCCCACTGTTCTTTTGTGGTGGGAAAGGGCTCGTAAATGCGGAAAAGGAGGTCTTTAAGTCCCTTATAGGATTCGGGCATCCCCAGCTCCCTAATTTGAGTCAAAACCTTGTCTCCCAAACAGTTGGACATCAAAGCCAACCAGACGTGCTCGGGTACGCCGTTGATTTTGGCCAGAGACTCAAAGTTTCGGACAAAATTCGAAACTTTAGTTGCAGCACCTGTGCCCTGAAATGGTGGCAAATTTTTGAACGCTGCAATGTAATCGCGGCGTGGGATTTCCAGGAAATTCATTTTGGGAGGGGGGGTGACAAATCTTCTTCTTGCTTCTCTTCTGTTTTCAGCAACTGATTTTCTATCCCCAGAAATGCCAATTGTTCTTGCTTTCCTTCAAATTTTGGGATAGTTGGGGGAGGGGAGTTCTTTTCGCTTAGATTCGGTTCAGGGCCATGTTTTTCCTTATTCCGAGCCTTTACCCTGTCTGCTATTGTATTATCTCCCGAATTCTTTGAATTGGGGATTTCCGAAACTGAACTACGCCGAAGTGGAGATCTTTGAATGCTCATGAAGTTCTAAGCGAAAATCTTCCACAAAAATGAAAAATTAGGGGCAAAAACCATGATGGAAAAATTCCGTAGGTTAGGTAGCGCAAATATTAAAATTTTCCGAAAAATTTGGGCAGCATACCGCCTAGGGGGGGCATTTTCCAGACAAAACACAAGAAAACACAAGAAGACGTATTTTGGCCCCACTTTCAGGCCTGGGTTGTCGACATTCGGTCTGGCAGCCTCGCCATGTTAAGTTTCTGGTCGGTTAGATGCAGCCTCTATGGCTTTCAGGTAGACTACCTAGGTCCGAGACCGAAGTGTGACTCCCCGGACTAGAAGGTAGGGCCTACGTCGCTCCCTAAGCCTGGAAAAGTACGCAAACCGAAACTACGCTGAAAGTCTACGCTACCTGACCTAAAAATACAGAAATTACACAAAAAACCAGTTAGAACAATATTTATTAACCAAAGCGCAACATTCGGGGCAGATACAAATAATTGGTGCAAGGTATAAAAATAACAGGCCGCAGCCGAAAACACAACCAACCACACCTAAAATTCGTAACAAAACTGTGCCGCTTCTGAGCCAAGCACCTTGTGTAGTAGGCATGTACTCTTGATAGACCGGACGAATTAACACGTATTAAATAGGTAGCGTTTATTAAACGAGCAACACAACATAGGCTATAATAGTACGGACACACGGTCAGCTCCAGCTGACAGCCAACTCGCAGTACTCCAGAAGAACCCCCCTCTAAGGTGAGCTCTCCATTTAAATAGTCCGCCAGCCTGGCGTGACATTTCGAACATCCAAAAAAATAGCCTGTCGCTAACTCACCTGGTATGTTGGCACCATTCCAGGCAGACAGCTTCCCACAGTAAGAAAGAGGAAGCAACTCAAGACCGAGTCTTGAGCAGTAAGGTAGGTACGTACAACGTATATATGTACTCTTGCACTACATTTTCCCCCACTTAAAACTGAACCGCTTCAGAGGTTATTAGACTAGCAGAAATTGAGTGACACTAAGGACTACGCATATGACTGAAAAAATATAATAGTAGAATAAACAAGATCATATTAATAATAATAATAATAAAATAGTAATAACATTTCCGCGACGGTATGCAAAAATACGCACCTTGAATAAAAATAGAGCCGCAACGGCTACGATCTACCAGACAAAGGTACACAAATCCGCGTTAATAAATTGTCAGCATAAGTCCATAAATGTCCTGTAACGACCGTCTGTCACCCTGCACATAGTTCTTAGGCCACCATGTCCTGCAATTGTTGCAGCCATTCGCAAACGGCTTGAGGTCCTGGATGAAGGCCATCAGGAATGAGCCGATCGCGTACTTCCTTTGACCGACGCCGTAATTGTTCCCCATAATCACAAAGTCGGAATCCCTTGCACACTGAAAGATTTCGGAGTTCCAAATTGACCCTGTCAATTTTCTTCATTTCAGTGGAGTCATCTCTGGGCAAAAAGGAGTTGACCACGACATGATCAGCACCTACGCGACGAATTGCAGCGTCCATGACGTCGCGGAAGAGAAGGACTATCCTCTCTTGCGGATCTCCCAGTCGAATGTTATTCACGCCGCCAAAAATGATGACAAGAGGCGCAGTTGGCGGCACCAAGTCATCGACAAGCCAGAGCAGCATATGCTCGAGAAAAGCTCCGCTGCGGCTGACAAAACAGAAATTGTTGACCGCAACGGTCATAAATCGTTGAGCTATTGAGTCACCAACGATGACAATCTTGTTTCCAGATACTGGCTCCGGAAACGGTTTGACTGGATCCAGCGCTATTTTGATTCCGGTTTTCACAGCTTCACCATACTCATTTCTTCCGGGCAATGGTTGATGAGCATGCCGCGCCAATCTTTCAGCGGTGATTCCAGATGCCCACTGGTGCTCTGAATTATCCAAAAAGACGATCTCATGGCCTCCCCTCACCTTGCTCACGAATGGTTCAGCAGCCTGCATCTTCGACGCCATCCGGACGAAACTATACGTCAGCGCTGTCGATGCATAAAAATCAAAAGCCAAGCTTTTGAGATAGTGCCACGCGTGATTATCTTCCATATTTCTTCCGCGTGATTCTGTAAGTTGATTAGTGGGCCCATGGCTGGCCCGACGACATTCTGCAATACAACACCAAGTGCTGTAGCAACCGATGTCGCAGGCACGTTTCCAGCGGCCATTTGGAAAACTGGAAGGGGTTCATTTCCAATGTGAACTGGATGAAACAGGTCCCAAGGACCGGAAATATAGGTTTCGCGACGACATCGCTTGGCGTATATGCTGGCCAGCAATTGGGGGATGTGTACAGGGATGGACTGTACTTCATGCCCTGCAGTAGGCTGCGCGACTGGTGCATGTTGGTTGGCGTCATTCAGATTTTGGCCATTGCAAGCCTCATTGGCTTGCTCTTCAGTCTAGGCATTCCATTCTTCCATAGAGATCTCAATCTCTCCTTCTTCGATGTCATCCATTATTTCATCCAGAACTTTGTAATTTTCTGCCTCGCGGTCGGATTGAACGCTGATGCTGTCGTCCTCTGGGGGAACACGTTGGTGTGCCGGATTCCTACCACCTTCGGGATATTGCAGTGGCGCGTTGTTTGGATCGTCTTCTTTTGCACATACTTGATCCTCTTTGATTCCCGAGGAATCATCTTTGATTTCATTTTCGGCTGCTCCCTCCTCTTGGAGGTTCTTCTCTTCGGGCTCCGGTATTATGTCTTCGCAATCCACGAAGACTTCATCATGATCAGACATATCACTGACGTCATCATAATCCAAAACGGTCTCGTTACTGTGACAAGACATTTTCAATGATCCAACAATTGTAAAACCAGAATGATCTATAAAACATAAAAATAAAGTCATACATAATAAATACTGACTATAATGCAAAGAAAATAAATTGTAGGAATTATACATAACGCAAACTCATAAAACAGACTACGAAATACGTAAAGATGAAGAATAAATGATTATGAATACTTAAAAGGCTGACTATATGCTCCTCTCTTGACGCAAATCGAACGGCGTACGTCTATTTGAGTCAGAGTTAGCTGTGGGCTGAAGATTTGAATTATCATAAACATTAATTTTAGTAGAGACCAAAGTTGGAACTCTAGCGTTATTCCTAGCAATTTTTAATCGATTAATATGAACCCATTCAAGTTCCTTGCGAGGGTTGTCGC
>JASANF010007901.1:0-66957 GCA_030248245.1 Trissonchulus sp. WLG1_4
AAGAATTATATATTGTGAGTCACATGGGTGTCGGAGAATCGGTTTTTTTCGTCCATACTGCAGCCTGAGAGTTGTAGAACACCATGAAATTGAGTTTATACTCACTGCTAAATGAACAACCGAAAAAAGTGAGAGGTTTTTCCCCCGCATAGGGTTTTTCTCCCCGGAGGTTTCGAGGCTTATTACTCAGAAACGTAAGTAGTTAGCATCCATTTTATTAGTTCAACAGTTGCAATAGTGCAAAAATTCACAAAGTACAAAAAATGTACAAAAAATATACAAAATTTATACAAAATTTTATTCAAAAAAATAAAAAAAAGCGTATTTGTCAAAACAATGTCTATTTCAGACGGAAATGGTCAAAAGAAGGAAAAAAACTGCAGGAAACAAATTTTTCAAAAAAGTACAAAAAATGTACAAAATTTATACAAAAATTATACAAAAAATGTACAAAATTTATACAAAATTTGTACGAAATTTGTACAAAATTTGTACAAAATATCTACAAAAGTCGAAACGAAATTTTATTCAAAAAAAATAAAAAAAATAAGCGTATTTGTCAAAACAATGTCTATTTCAGACGGAAATGGTCAAAAGAAGGAAAAAAACTGCAGGAAACAAATTTTTCTAAAAAGTACAAAAAATGTACAAAATTTCTACAAGAATTATACAAAAAATGTACAAAATTTATACAAAATTTGTACAAAATATGTACAAAAGTCGAAAAAAAAATTTTCAGAGAAATAAAAAATTAAGCGTATTTGTCAAAACAATGTCTATTTCAGACGGAAATGGCCAAAAAATCGAAAAAAACTGCTTGTAGCGCAAAAAATCTAAAAAACCAAAAAGTACAAAAATTGCACAAATAATGCACAAAAAAAGTACAAAATTTATACAAAACTTTTTTGTATAAATTTTGTACTCACTTTTTTTCCTGTGGTTACTTTGACATATAGGGTTAAATGCAGTTGGGGGCAGTGGCGTATTTAGGGGGGGGGGGCTGGGTGTGCTGCAGCCCGCCCTTTGCGGTTTGAGCACCCCCCTTAGAGGGTCGCAGCCCCCCCTTTCAGCGGCGGTGGCTCACTCCTCAAAATGGTGGCTCACATTGCCACATTGCTCCGCACCCCCCCCCCCCCCCCCCGTGGTAAGGTGGCCCACGGTTGCCCCCCCCCCCCCCCCCCCGGTCGCAGCCCCCCCCCCCCTTTGCGAAATCCTGGATACGCCACTGGTTGGGGGGGGGAATAGTGGACCTATTTTTTTGAGTAGAGAGAGCACCTTGGGGGAAGCATTTTTGCTTCAAGAACCCCTATTTCATTTTTTGGATATTTTGATATATGACCCCCCGCAATCACAGGAAAACCAGGAAATCTGAATTTTCTGTAAAATTTTTTCGGTTACGGATTTTTCAGATGTTTTTTACCCTTTCCATTCAGAGACATTTTACAGACTTTCAAAGGAAATTCAGATAAATTTCAGAGAATTTCAGGGGAAATTCAGAGAATTTCACCCAGAATTCAGAGACTCTGAATTTTATCTGAAAAAAATGTTACTGGCTTTTCAGATAAATTTCAGATACTTTTTACACGAGTTTCAGAGAAAATTCACATGTTTTTCACATCTGTAAATATCAGGTAAATTTTATCTGAAATTCTTGTAAAAAATATCTGAAATTTATCTGAAAAGCCAGTAACATTTTTTTCAGATAAAATTCAGAGTCTCTGAATTCTGGGTGAAATTCTCTGAATTTCCCCTGAACTTCTCTGAAATTTATCTGAAATTTCTCTGAAAGTCTGTAAAATGTCTCTGAATGGAAACGGTAAAAAACATCTGAAAAATCCGTGAAAAACACCGAAAAAATTTTACAGAAAATTCAGATTCCTGGTTTTCCTGTGAATCTGAACCCTCAGTGAGGGACGTTTTTGCAATTTTTTTCCGAAGCCCTTGTTTTTTCCGTTCTAATCGTGTCTAAATGGTGTCAGATTATTGTTTACAATTTTTTAGAATCAAAACGAAGGCTCTTTGACCGGGTTCCTGCCAAAAAATTGGCCAAATTCGCCAGAAACGTCAAATTTTTGACCAAATTCAAACTTGGCCTTAATTTAGGCTTGGGCTTAGGCTTAGGGCTTAGGCTTAGTACCAGGCTTAGGCTTAGGCTTAGGTTCAGGCTTAGGCTCAGGCTTAGGCAATAAAAAAATCGAAATTTTAAGAAAAAATCCTGCCAGCTTAGCCTAGAGAATCCTGCCAACTAAGCCTAGACGATGCCTTAAAACATCATAACGCACTCAAAACTATCCAAAAATAAAAATTATAGCCATTTTTGGCTTCGAACTTTGGCCTACGTTCACTTCCGAAAAACTGAAAATGCAATTTTCAAGGGGTCATAGCTCAGAAAATCCAAATTTGTGGATAGGGGTTCTATTACAAAAAATGCTTCCCTCAAGGTGCTCTACACCAAAAAATAGGTCCACTATTTCCCCCCCCCCCCAACTGCACTTGATCCGACATATATTACCTTTGACGTACCTTTGGGTACGTCAAAGGATATTACGTTAACCAAGTTAGTTATATACACCTCGTCAGGTTTCAAGTGGGCCGGATGGACTACCAGGTAATCTCGTAAAAGCGTTAGGTCACGATCTTCTCATTCCATTTCGTAGAATGTTTACAGCTTTCTTTGAGATGGGTGATATTCCTACCGCTTGGAGACTTGCCGATGTTGTGCCTTTGTATAAAGGGGGAGGAAATCCCGGTTCACCTGAAAATTATCGGCCTATTTCGCTGACGAATACTGTGTGCAAAGTTATGGAAAGATGTGTCAAAGAATGCACAATGAATTTTCTTATTGATAACAAGTTAATATCTGACAAGCAACATGGTTTCATAGCTAGCAGATCTACACTTACAGCTCTCCTTGATAGTATGAATGAATGGCTAGGTGTGATTGCTGATGGAATGAATATGGATGTGATTTATGTTGATTTACGAAAAGCTTTTGATTCAGTGGTTCATAGTAAGCTGTTGCTGAAATGTTATAATTATGGTCTCCGTGGTAGATTACTTGATTTTATTTCAGCTTTTTTACGTAACAGAAAACAGCGAGTTAAAATTGAAGATAGTTTTTCTGATTGGCGACCTGTTATTAGTGGTGTCCCCCAAGGCTCTGTTTTAGGACTACTTTTGTTTTTGCTTTATGTGAATGATTTGCCTGATGTACTGGTTTCGAGTCACTTCCAACTTTATGCCGATGACTTAAAAGTGTATAATGCGTATGATAGGGGAAATGCAGGTTCAAATGAATTACAAACTGATCTTGATAACTTGTGTGTGTGGTATAATGAATGGCAAATAGTCGTGAATGCCAGGAAATCACAGCTTTTACGTTTAGGTCGAAATATTGTCTGTGATAATTTAATTACGTATAATTTGTCAGATGAATTACTAGAGCGAGTAAATGTTGTGAGAGATCTGGGTGTTTATATGGCGGATACGTTGAAATTTGCTTATAATTGTTCTGTATTAGTTTCTAAAGCTGCTAGAAAGTGCGGTATGGTATATAAGGCGTTTAGAAGTCGTGATGTATGTTTTATGCGAAGTATGTATGTTACACATATAAGACCTATCTTGGAGTACAACTCTGAAATTTGGAGCCCTTATTTATATAAAGATACTGATACAGTTGAAAATGTTCAAAGACGCTATTTGAAACGCATTAGTGGTTTTTATGATCTTAGCTATCAGGAACGTTTAGAGCTTGCACAGTTAGAGTCTCTCGAGCTCCGCCGCATTAAACGTGATGTCATTTTAGTATATCGATTACTCCATAGTCTATTTGATTTGGATTTTAAGGATTTTTTTGTTTTTGCACCACATGTTGGAACTAGGGGTATATAACAGCCGAAAATTGTATCCTAAATTTGCACATACTACTCTTCTTTTGCATAGTTTTTGTTTTCGCGTAGTAAATTTTTGGAATGCACTACCTGAAAATGTAGTTACAGCACCTTCATTACATGTTTTTAAAACAAGATTAAATGAAAATTCCACAGTATATACTTCACAAATTTTTAGTTGGGCGGGCATTTAGAAATCCATGACATTTTGCCTGCCGGGTACACACGCAGTCTATATATTTATATATACGTACATATATCTTTTTGGAAATTTTTTCTTGGTTTACATTTATATGTGCTTGTTGTTTAGTACATACGTATATGTAATATTTCGAGGACTTGAAAATTGTGTAGAAATTTATATTACGTGTATGTATTTTATATATAGTTCTGCGAACAAACTTCTTCTTCTTCTTCTTCTTCTTTTTCTTCTTCTTCTTCTTCTTCTCCACCTGATTTGGGTAATATTAATTGTTTACTGTTTAGATATTTATACCTGCACAGACGTTTAAAAGCTGTCAGGATGAGTGCGCACAGTAAGTTGTTTTTTCTTTTTCATGTATTGTACTTAAGAAAATATATATAAAATTTAGCAAATGCAAAAGAAACAGTGGGTTTATATACGAATTTATTTTCCTACATTTTGAACAAAAAAGTGCACCTCGTATGTCCCCTTTTTTTCGTCATCATGATGTTCATAGTCAGTGTTTTGTATCTAATGCATATAATTTCAAATATTTATAAATGTTTTGTTCAGTTTCAGCTGGTTCTGACTTCAATCATCTTTCTCGGAACATTTCATCAAATATACAGAAGCTCTCACAAAATGGTATGTATTCAACTAAAGTCTGACCGAAAATTTTCGGTAATTTAATGCGTAATTTAAATTACGCAACCCTGAGGGCAGGCGAATCAGATCACGTGTTTTTTGGGACTGCATATGTATATGTACTTGTTGTACTCTTGATAATATTTGGATTATAAGTTGAAGTTATTTTCGTATTTAAAGCTTGTTTCTCATTTTTTAGCAAGATTCAGCAAATTTTGGTTGGACTTGATATATGTAGTTTATTTTGTTGTTTACTAATGTTTACTAATATAATAATATGTTTACTACCACCAATGTGGTAGAATTATTATTTTTAATCGTATAAGCGTTAGGAAAACTTTTTGAAGATTTTTTAAAAGACATCGAAATATTGATTTTTTTCTGAAAATTGTCTGTGATTGTGTTGATACCTCCCTTGCATGTTTATAATAACAGTCTTCAAACAGTGTCTTGAAATATCCTTATATACATTTATATAATACCTGTCGTCCGTAGGTAACCACGGTGCAGGTTCGGCGGGGGGGAGGGGAAATTCAAACTCACATTTTTTCAATGTGAAAACAAGTTTTTATAGGTTTTCGAGCACGCTGAGTTCATTTTTAGCACTTTCCAAGCGAAAAAACGTAGATTTATTGCTTTTCGAAAAAATTCAAATTTTGTCGAAAATCATCATTTTTCGACATTCTGGGGCTAATTTTCCAAAATTTATACCAATAAAGTCGTAATATCAGTCTGAAGTTTACTCGTCATAACGTAACTTATAATAATATATTTAATTCAGCTTTGTTTCCAACATATTTTGCTCATTTATACCAAAAACTGTTAATTTTTCAAACTACATTTTTCAACTATAATAGGCGAAATATGCATCGTTAAACTGAGCTCACATATCAATTTTTCTTTTTTCTTTTTTGCATAGACAATAAATTAAATGCATTTTCCGACAAAAAAATAGCCATTTTTAGTCAAAAAGAACAATTTTTAATAATAAAGAATGCCATAAATACGAATTTAAAACGTCACTGCTGCTCAGCATCACGCTGGAGCTGACAGCCAATTTCGGTGCAAAAGCAGCTTTATTTATGATTCCACAGTAGCAAGTATCCTTTTGTTTGATGCAAGCAACTAAGACTATGCCTTTCCTAACCAACCTACTAAGCCTGAGCCTAAGCACTAAGCCCCTGCCTAAGCACTAAGCCTCAGCCTGAGCACTAAGCCTAAGTCTAAGCCTGAGGCCTAAATTCAAGAAAAAAACCTGCTAAGAAGCATCAGAGATAAGTTTACCGCACTAAAAAACCCCAACTAGCTTCATATTGTGAAAAATTTTGCAGCTGTGGCCCGGAATTTGTACTAAACCTTACTTGCGCTGTAACGCTTCAATCAGCCTGATCCTGGTAGCTTCAGAAAAAGTTTTGTAACGTTTCAAAGCCTGAACCGATTTGCAAAATTTTTTCAGCTTGTAGTAGCTTAGAAGTTGCTCTTTTGATGGTAGCAGCAGATTTTCATTTCATTGAGTATTTTTGCCTAAATCCAATTTTGCGCAAAAATTTTCAGGTAAAGTTTAATTTTTGGACAAAGTTTGATTTCCAGCTAAAGCTTACGTCCTACAAACTTCTAACCTAGCCTATTCTAAAGAGCGTTCAATTTTGACCCCCCTAGGTTTGGGGGATGTAGGGGGACTCCGGATCATTAGTCGAAAAAATGCCGTTTTTGCGACTTATTCCACCCCTAAGTGTTTTAACACCAATAATTTCACTCTAGATTTTTATTAAAAGGGGCGACAGCTATTTTGGGGGCTAGAGATCATTTTGGGGGCTTGGCTGACGATGGGGGTTCTATATTTTTATTAAAAGATGGGGTAGGAAGCGATTTATGGGCAAAAATAATTCCCCCCCCCCGCCGAACCTTGACCCACATCCCAACTTAAGGTAGTTTTGTCATCGCCCTTGAATTCGGTCAGTCTGGTTCTGTGTATAATCATATTCTTATAATAATCGTACAGGCATGTATTTACAAAACTTATAACATCTTTTAGTGTACATAATTAATTAGTCGATTGTTATGTCTCCAGTTCTGTGTGTATTTTTGTGCTAATTACTAATTTTTAAGTTAATCATTATAACTATATATTTGTTTAATAATCAACTAATTAGTTTAGTCATCAACTAATTAATAATCAACTAATTAATAATTAACTAATTGTTGTATATATATTTGCAGTGAGTTCGATCAGCAAGATGGTGGCGGAGCTGGGGACGCCGGGGGACAGTGAGGCGGGGCGCAAGCGACTGGCCGAGTTGCAGCACTACGCCAACAGCCTGGCCAAGGACACCGGGCGTATGGTCCACTCCCTCGGCTCCGTCGAGCCCCCCCTCGCACACAATGACGCGGTCAGTTTTTAGAAAAGGGCCAGGGGGAGTTGCATACAAAAGTGTATTTAACGGGGTGAAAAATTTGGCGAACTTTGTGGCTAAAAATTGGAGACTTTTGATTCCTCCAATTTGGGGAACGTGTTCATTTTGGAAGCGCTAACTGCTGGAGGACAAAAGGATAGGGAAAAGGTACGAACGAGTATGAAAGGGGCTTTAGAGCTCTATCCCCTAAACAAAAACAGTGACAGAATAGTGTATATACGTATATACGAACGTTTTTTATCCCCTGTGCTATATGCTGTTTTTAGCGCTCCTTTCGACTGCAAAAAGATCGTTTGATGAATGACTTTTCGGTGGTGCTGAACAGTTTGCAACAGGCCCAGCGAGCGGCCGCACAGAAGGAGAAGGAGAGCATTCTGAGGGCAAGGGCCAACTCGGGGCTGGACGCGGCAGGGGTGGCCAGGACTCAAGATCAGGTCAGATGGGGGTCGGGGTGGCTAGGAATGGCAGAAGTGGAGCTTGCTCTGGTGTTTCGGGTAGGCTGGCTGAAAAGTCAGGGGCAATGGGTAGAAAAAACTTGAACTTGACGGTGACAGCTACTTTTTTTCTGGATTTTTTTGGTCTGTTCGTCTCATCATAATATTCATCCGTCGATATTGTGTAATAAATCGGGGTCAAGATTTAGGGTGGGCCTCTCTAGCCAGCTAAAGTTCGTGTAGCCTCCTGACGCTGACATTTTTGTTTTTTTATTAAAAAAAAAAAATATATATATATATATATATATATATATATATATATATATATATATATTACGTCGGCGGGCCTCCGGCTCCGGCTCCGGCCGGATTTGGCCCCTCCGGCTCCGGCTCCGGCTCCGGCCGGAGCCATTCAAAAATTAGCCGGATGCTGAACCGGAGGTATATAAATTCTCTGAGCGACCCATACTCATCTAGATTGCAGTAAGAGTGGCAAGGGTCCCCCCTTTGGTTTTATCGCCCGACCGAAAAAAAATTTCTGATACGTCTCCAATTGACCAAATTTGACCTCTAAAAATCAAAAAATTCTCGAACTTTTTTCCTGGGGGCTGCCGCCCCCAGACGCCTCCCACTGTGTTGGTTACTGTTCCTTGTTATTATCTTTCATCAAAGCCTGTGCATGTCTACAAGTATATACCTTATGCTGAATCTAAATTCTATGAGCGACCCATACTCAGCGGCGTAGCCAGAGGGAGTCGCGACCCCCCCTTTGGTCGAACTTGAAGAAATCGTCAACAAGGGTCCCCCCTTTGGTTTTTATCGCCCGGCCTAAAAAATTTCTGATATATACGTCTCCAGTTGACCAAATTTGGCCTAAAAATAAAAAATTTCCCCCAAATTTTCTCTGGGGGCTGCCACCCCCATATCCCTGCGACTTTGTGGCTTACTATTCTTTGTTATTATCTTTCGTCAAAGCTTATGCATCATGCATGTATACACGAGTACATTATGCTACATTTGTCTGATGCGACGTTACCATCTTTTGTTTTAAATTTTCTGTCGGAAAAGTTTGTGATACGTCTCCAGTTGACCAAATTCGGTCTAAAAATTGGAAAAATCGCCAATTTTTTCTGGGGGCTGCCGCCCCCAGACCCCTGCAACTTAGTGGTTTACTTTTCTTTGTTAATAACTTTAACCAAAGCCTCTGCATGACGTTCTGCTTCTGACGTGATTTGCATTTAATTTCCCGGGTCGAAAAAATTTCTGATACATCTCCATTTGACCTAAAAAAGTTTGGCCTAAAAAACTGAAAAATTCTCCAATTTAGCTATATCGTTAGCTTCTGGACCTTTTCTCCCCACCATTTTTTGTAATTTCGGTGTCTGGAGGTCCCATTTTACGTTCGATTAGCATTAGCATTTTGCATTCGATTATTCGAAAAGTTACCATTGTTTTTTACCGAAATATGTGTCGTTTTGTGCGATAAAATCGAACTTAAGTGCATTTTAACATGTTTCAGAAATGAAAAGTCATCCCCCCGAAATTTTTTCCTGGCTACGCCACTGCCACTGCATACATGTATACAATTTTTGGCCATTATGATAAAGTTGTTGTAAAGATATCGTAAGATCGAGAAGAAGATGGATGATAGATTTTTATTAAACATTAGAAAATTTTTCATCATAAGGGTATCAATTTCGACCTAGCTCCGGCTCCGGCTCCGGCTCCGGCAAATTAATTTACCTCCGGCTCCGGCTCCGGCCGGAGCAAAAATCCTGCCTCCGTCCGTTCGCTAATATATATATATATATATATATATATATATATATATATAATGTGATTTTTACCCACGTTTCTTTGGTTTTCGAGACCCATCCCCCGTGACCAAGAGGCAGCACAGTTGAGATGGGTAGTTTTATAAGGCGATGTGTCTGTTGAGATTTGAGATGTGTCTGCAGATTCCATTCGAATCAGAAATGATAAAATATGGTTTTGTTTGTTTAGCAATCTCAAGAATCGTGGACCGCATTTGAGTAAGTATATATACTTTCGGAAAAATGTCGTTTATATGTTTTCGTCATATTATATACATGTAACGGGGTAAAATTTTGGGGGGGCCTCTCCGGCCAAATGTTGCGACCCTCACCTCCTGATCGACCAAAAACACCCTAAATTTTGAGAAATTTTGTAATTTTTTCCAAAACAGTGTCATTTTTACTGGTTTGGGTTGCTGGTAAGTTGTTGTTAACGTGCATTTTTGTTAGAAAATGCTAGACGTGTTTTTAATGAGGTGTTTTTTCTTGCAATTTATAATGCAGTAAAAGTCGGGAAATGTCGTTGTCAAATATAATATATTATGTCACTGAGTTGGAAATATGGTAACATAGTGAAACTATTTTGGCTGTTGTTGCTTAGGTTGTAGATTTTTCAGCAACATTTTTGTTCTAAATTCGACGTCGTGTGGAATATGAAAATATTTTCGGAGATAAAAACTGTTTTTATTAAAAAGAACTTTGTTTTTTAGAGATTCCCAGAGTACAGTGAGTCCCACCCAGATCCAAATTGAACAGAACGTATCCCTGCAGGAAATCAAAGAAAGGGAAGCTGCCGTTAAGGAATTGGAGGTCAGTCATTTTGAATTTTTTTTATTAATTTTGCATTGAATTCATAAAAAAACTCGGTAGCACTACTCTTTCTTACGAAGTTTTAGCTTGTTCATTGCTACAGATTAGCTTGATGTAGTTGTCTTATATAATGCGTAGTGGTTTTACAGTAACTCAGTGAAACTAGAGATCACTAACGTGTGTAGTATTATAAGAATTTTTCTACATCGAAGCAGAATACAATCTGCAAATATGTATACATTTTTTATAACCATTAATTAATTAAATTGTTTGTCTTTAGGCTTCAATTTTGGATGTGAATCAAATTTTCAAGGATTTAGCCCTGTTGGTCCACGAGCAAGGAGATGTTGTTGGTGAGCAACGGCTGCAACTAATTTGCATAATTTGTTTATTTCAGAACGTAGCATAATTTATTCAAACTTGACCATAAACTTGGCTGTTATTGATGTAATCATAAATTGACGGTGCATATGGGGAATATAGTGTGTGTAACCTTTTCGTGATGGATTTTTCTACGGGCGATTTTTACAATAAACTTTTTTAGCTATGCTAACTGACTACTGAGCAGGGTTTTTTTGTGTAAAATAGGGTGTATTTACACATCGGCCGCCTAATTTACACAGCAAAAAATAAAAATACACACTGATTTACACAGCCCCATTTTTCCCCAGAAGTTGATTAAACAGCCTATTTTGGTTGTAAAAATTACAAAAATTCGCGAAGTGGCGATTGCTGCATGTGACCTCTTTGTCCTAACAAAATTAAGTCTAATTTTTGATCCCAAAACAAAAAATCTTCAGTTTCTCCTCTTGAACGGCTTATGATTCTTTTTATTTTAGCATTCGTTTTTATGCACTTGAAAGTTCACAGTGAAAAATCTGCCATGTTGAGCCTGTCTGTGCGATTTCTTATTCTACTTCAAAGTACTGTAAAACTTTTCCACCCGGATTTGAGAAAAGTGAGTAGGATTTGAAAAAAATTAGTACGATCTGGCTGATAGAACAACTCTCTATCTGTGTTACCATGCATGTACACGGGGTCTCGGCCTGGGGGTTAGGGCTTGTTTCAGATTTTCCGAAATTTTAGGGGGGCTTGCCCTGGCGTGTAGGTTACTTGAACTGACAAAAACGCAAAATTTTTTAATTATTTCATATTTTTTATTTTCGTATGTAGTTCGAGTGTCAAAGTCGAAATGTTACTTTTAGCGCGAAAAAAACGGTTAATTTTTACCTAAAAAATGCTAAAATACACACTTTTAAAAATTTACACAACAAACCCTTAATTTACACAGCAAATTTTTAATTCACACAACATTTACACAGTGCCGATTTTGAAAAGAAAAACCCTGCTACTGAGTGACATTTCGGTGTGAATTAGCTGTGCTGACATTCTATTATAAATTAACTTTTAGTTAATCAGCTGTTTTCAGTAAGTGAAAGATTATAATCTCTATGGGCTTGGCACAATAATGTGTTATCCAGCTAGGAATGCTATTCCGGTTATTGAAGACATGGGACCAGTATTGGAGCCTATGGGTGGGAAGTTGCACCACTTGAGAAAACAAAACATGTTATTTCGTTACGAAAACAATAGATTTTGACTATTTGACTTAGTACAGCAAGTAGTCGCAGAAGTCATGCCTCTGAAATAAGTAGGTGGCCCACCTATTTTTTGCCAGACCTTGGTGTAAAGGTGACCAGTTTTTTGTGAATTTGGTTTGTTTCAGACAGCATCGAAGCGAACGTGGAGCGAGCCGTGGGATCGGTGACTCAGGGCAGTCACGAGCTGGCACGTGCGGAGCAGCTCAAAGTAAGCTGAGAGGGAGTTAAAAAATCTTAGGGGGGACGCGTGACGGGCTTCCCCTTTATCTGAAATACATTGCATGTATCCCTCTCTAGTCCCCCCCCCTTTGGGTTCTTCAAGTAGGACTGAAATCTTGATAAAGCCCGGTTAATATATACTTTGTTCTTATCCTTTTCTTTATCGTTTTGTTGTCTTGCAAGTCCAAAAAAGTACGGGACCAAATGAGTCAATTTCAGAAAATTAGACGAAATGATTCTATCAATGCTTCACAATAGCTCACAGACGAATCGTCGTTGCCCCTGTGGTTGTCGCACTTGCATGATTGTTCCCGGCTTGACTCAAAAATACGATTTTTGCTCGGTCTTATGAATGCGTAATCGATATTGATACTTCCTTATTTATTGTTTGTTTATTTCAGAATAAGAATCGTCGTAATCGAATTCGCTGCATAATTTTCGCCGTGATAGTGGTTCTGGTTCTGTCCATTATTCTTTACATAATTCTCAAATAGCCGGTCATTGGTATTGATGTCATTGTCTGCTATGGTGGCAGCGTACTGCATAGATTTTGATTAAACATTTTGTTTTGATTAAATTCAGTATAAAACAATTACTTTGATAACCTATTATATTGGAGACGGCTTTTTCACCGTAACCCCAGATGGACTGTATTCTACGCTAGCAATTAGACCATAATAATATCTTGACAGAAACGAAGTGTTTTTCATTCAAGAGTCCACCCACTACTTGCTACTACTACCCACTATTATGCCTTAAAAAATGCTAGCAAAAGATTAGGGTGTTTTTTAGACCTGTAGATATAATTTTGGGTCGGCTCCTGAAATAAAAAAAATATTTTGTGGATATGTTTGTTGTGCGTTTTTCTTTTTTTTGAGCAGTATTTTTTCATGTACTTATACATTTTATTCATCTGCTTATCAGTTTGAATATTTTATTTTGAGTGTATGGCAATCATACTATCAATTATGCTGACTTGTTTAATGCACTCCGTTTTACGGTCGATACTAAAGTCTGACCAAAAATTGCTGAGCCCTGAGGCAAAACAGGTGGCGTGATTTTCGAGGCTGCGTGCTGTACTCTTGATGCTCGCCATTTGTTCTTTTCGTAATGAAATCGCGTTTTTCTGTATGTCACAGGGTCTAGCAATTTTTGGTCGGATTTTAGGTTCTTGTATTTTTAGCTACTTTGTGTCGTGGTAAAAACTTTTGGACACATATTTAGAAAAAAAGAAAAAATAACAAAGCTTTATCTGATTTTTTGGTAGCGATATATTATTTTATTGATTTTAGGACCATTTTAATATGCTGTAAAAGCGCGAATCGGGCTATAGATTCTCTACAGCTTATATGTGTAAAAGCTTATTCTGTGCAACTTGTGTATTCTTTTTGCTACGTAGTGTTTGTATGTATCTAGAAGTGTACAGTTTATTATACAATCGGATATATGGGAGGGGGCGCTCTGACATTTTCTCATAGAACAGGATAGGTAATTTGCTGTCCGATAACTTTTTCGCAGTATTTTCTTAGCACTAAAATTTTCGATAAAAAGATATTTACCTTTTTTTGGACAAAAAGCACCAATTTCTACAATTTTTGGCCAATATTTAGGGTAAAAATCGCTTCAATTTCATTAGAATTGCCGTTTTTTATGTTTGTGGGGAAATTTTGCTCATGTCTGGACCCCCTCTTTTCCCCCTTGGGACCAAATTTAGGGGGGGTCCTCTCTGTCATCCCCACTCCAACTACTTGTCTGGGCGGAACCCCTTCCTTTTAGCTCCGCTATTTTACAAATCTCTATTGTCTATAGACAATAACGTTTTTGTCATTCCCGAATGTCTGTGATGTTATATATTGCATCCATGATGTGTGGTTGATACTGTGATCTCAACTAGGGGCATATTGTGATTTGTGGCTCGATTTATTGGACTTTCTGGCTTTTTCTAAAGTCTGACCAAAAACTGCTGGACCCTGAGACAAAAAGAAACACGCGATGTCTTTAGGGAAAGAACAAGTCTCATACATCAAGAGTACAGCCAGTAGTCACAAAAATCACGCCACCTGTTTTGTCTCGGGGTTCAGCAACTTTTGATCAGACTTTAGTAAAGATCGATCCTGTTAAATTCCTTTGTCTCGCTGGATTGTATTGTATCGGTAACAGTGAGTTTGAAAATAGTTAAAACTCATGATGTTACATTAATTTTTGTTATCGGTAGAAAATGTTTGGAATGGTATGTATACTTTTTCGATTGTCTATTTTCTGTTAATAATTTTTTGGGTTACTATAATTGTGTTATGTATATATATAAAAAATATTTATTTATTCTAAGCAAAGCAGCTAAACTATATATAGTATTTTGTATATTCGTTTTATTGCACTTTTTGCTTTTGCTTATTGCATAATTTTTGTTATATAATAATGATGGTATTATTCATACTTTTCTGTTATCTTTTTTCGAAGAATAAGCCAAGTTTTTTACGTCACATCAAGAGTACATAATAGGAAGAGTATTCTTCTCTTTTTCTTTCCCCCTCCCCCCCCCGGGGTTATTTTTTTTGGGTTGGCCTCCCCCCCCCCTCCCTGCCGGGGGGAGGGGGCCCCCCCCCGCGGGGCCCCCCCCCCCCCCCCCCCACCCGCCGGGGCCCCCCCTCCCCCCGCCTCTCCCCCCCCCCCCCCCCCCCCCCCCCTCTGTCCCCCCCCCCCCCCAGCTCACCACCCCCAGTCCTCTTCCCTGTAGCTCACCGCCTCCCCTCGGCGCGGCGTTAGGGCGCCTCCCTCCCGGACCCTGTCACTTCGGGGCACCCCCCCTAATCGGCCTTCCCGTACTCTTTGCCCCCCCTTCGCCCTGCACTAATTACCTTTTCTCTCGTCACATTAAGGTGAAATGATATTAGTGAAGAAATTTAAACCTAAATAGTGTTCAAATGTGAACTTTCGGCTATGTATACATATTTTGGTAGTTTATATGCTTGGATCAACTTTAAGACATATAAGAAAAAGACTTATTCATTACTCATTATTAGTATCGTAAACTTGAGTAATCGTTTTACATTTTTTTATTAAGTATTCAGTCATTTTTTTATTTGGGCATGACATGTTAATTTTTTTGTTTAAATCATTTATGCTATTTATTGTATATTTAACACCAGTTCTTGTTGGTTTGGATGGCTACTTATTTTAGTTGCTGTCTTGACTCCGACCCGTTTTTTGCTGTCGCGTTGTGTTGCATTTGCCCCATATTGTGATTAAACATCTCTAGTCTTATAGTTGGCGTTTGTGTTATTTAGTAGTAAACTGTATTAGGTACTAACTAGGTTATTATTAGCAACTACATAGCAAGAGTACCCTGTATCTCTTCTGCAAACTGTTGGTATTTAGTTAGTACCTTTGGTACTAATATATACAAATAAAATGGATTTAGGAAGTAAATTATTTTGTAGTTAAGTACTACTGAAGGTAGACTAAGTAAATATGTAGCTAACTGCAGTTTTGTAATATTTTGTGAAACTGTGAACTTGTGAGTATGTTAATTTATGTGATTTACACTGGATTGCACCAAAAAAAATAGAAAAAAAAAAAAAAAAAAAAAAAACCACCAAAAAAAAAAAAAAAAAAAAAAAAAAAAAAATAGTGCGTTTGCCGGACACTGTTATTAACCAATGTATATTCACAGCGGGGGTGTTACGGGCGTTTTCATATATATGATTTGCACATACCTAATTTCATTACGAAATTGGGGTCAAGTCCAGTTCGTGTGCGAAAAATTGCGCAACATGAATGCGTTTAATTTTCACAGCATTCTTTTGAAAATTGCACTTCTGTCCCGTCCTGTCCTATGTCCTTAAGGACAAGTATGAACTGGGCTTAGGGAAGAGGATGAACCATGTTTGTTTAAGTCTTTAAAAAGTGCCCACGGTCCGGTTGGGAGTACAATTGCTTCTGATTATACAAAAACTTTCTTTCGAGCCACAAGGACACAACTATTCTTGCGGTCGACCCATAATATTTCCATCGCAGGTCTGGCGATATAGTAAAATACTTCAGATGTGTTAGATTCGTACTTGAGTAAGGCATACGGACAAAGCGCGGTTTGTCCTGTTTCCGATTCACACTTTTTAGGACGAACCGGTAAAATTAGACAATGGACTAAAGTCAGACCAAAAATTACTGAACCCTGAGAACCTGAGATAAAACAGGTGGTGTGATTTTCGCGAGTACTTTGGCATTCGCAAAACTTTTGGGGCGGATTTCACAAAGGTGGTTTTACTAAACCATGGTTTTACGTACGTTTTTATATGATTTGCACATATTTTCATTACGAAATATCGCCTCATTCGTTACGAATTTCCTAGATTTTCTTAAACCATGGTTTTAGCTCAGTTGAAAATTCAGCAAAATAGAGACCTGCTGCGCTGCAGGTTTGAAATTTCAACTGAGCTAAAACCATGGTTTAAGAACATCTGCGAAATTCGTAACGAATCAGGCGATATTTCGTAATGAAATTATGTGCAAATCATATAAAAACGTACGTAAAACCATGGTTTAATAAAACCACCTTTGTGAAATCTACCCTTGTCGTCTGAAATTAGTTTTTTCGAGTTGAAATGTCTGAAATTAGTTTTTTTCGAGTTGAAATGTCTGAAATTAGTTTTTTCGAGTTGAAATGTCTGAAATTTCTCTTGCCTCCGGGTCCAGCAAGTTTTTGTTGGTCAGACTTTATTTCACTAGCTGTAGCATAAATAAATTGACCCACTCCGCTAGGCTACTTTCCACTGTGGTCCTGAATTTTACAGAATCGTCGTGTAGATTTTAATTAACATTTCTAGCGAAATTCTTCTTCGTCAACCGAATTCCAATTCCAACTGCCTTTCACTGGAAATTTCTAGACATTCACTCCCACGCAAACAGCAATAATTCATTGGGCTCTGACGTACACACGTTGACCATGTGTCCGAAATTTTCAAAGGGGGCTTTATAAAAACTTGACCAAAAGTAAACCCCCTGTTTCCACAACCCATAGTGTAGTATTATTTCGGTAGGGAATATAGTAGATAGGTTTAAGGGGAAATTTCCATGGAATGTAAAAGGTCAAAAGTTTTGGTCACCCCCTTTGTATTGAAAACAAGATATTATAGGAATTTGGCAATTAAATTGCGATGTTTTCCAATTTCTATTCTTGTCCAAAGGATAGTTTTGCAGTAATACAGTAATACAGTCTGTTATTTTACCATTCTTTCTTAAATACTTGTTATTGAGTCTCTCCATAACCCAAAATATCCCTATTATTATCATCGAACGCAATGTCTGGCAGTATTTTAGTACTAGTGGGAATTCTACTAACGCACCTGCTTCAAGGGTCTCACTTGAGCACCTTTGATGCTACAATTTATTGCCTGCAAGATATCACCATTGGACCTAGCCAAAATTACTCCAACGAGCCGCATTACATTCCCGAGGGATCCACTTGGAACGATACGGTAACGGTAATTAGTAGATGAACGTTGAGTTTTAGTTTAGTTAGAAGCAAGAGTACATAATAGACGTAGGGACTAGTAAAGACAGAAAATTATGTGCTCTTGATATAACCTATTTATAATGGAATGTTCTCTTTTTAGAGGGCTTTACAGGACTTCAATTATACGTGTACTCTTGGTATAAGTGAACGACAAAACGGATGTTCAGTTCATACTTTCGTCCGTTCATTCACTAATTTCATACAGTATCAAGTTCAACATTTGTTCACTAAGGGTCGATTCCATAAATGTACGGAAGCAGTGGGTACCCCCTCTGCCGCCTACCTTCCCTCTGAGGGCCAAAAAGGTGCCCCAAAAAGTAAAATTTTTCAGCTGCGGTCAAAAAACTGACCCGAAAATGCGCTCAAATAAAACACAACGCAAAAACCCAAAACCCTATCAGCGAGGGAGGCAGGCGCCCCGCCCCGGCTCTCGTGCATTTCTGCTCGATTCATACTTGCAGCCGTATGTCCGTTCAGCCAGCGAACTTACGAAATAATCATGCCGTTAGTTTGTACAAATAAGACTAGCTAGTGGTGCGAATTTTTTGTAAATTTTGCCGGCTGAACGGACATACGACTGTAAATAAGAATCTACCCTAGCCCTTAGGTAATTGTTGATTTTAATTAATTCTGTAATCGTTATTTTCAGTCGATACCTCGTCAGCTGATGGAGGCTTTGTCCAATCCGGTTCAGTTGGGGAATCTGTTCGCGGCTTATTGGTGGGGATACCCTCTCTTGCTTATACCCTCTGGTACGACAGTTTTCATTCTTTTGTAAGGGTCGATTCATACTTACAGCCGTTTGACCGTTCAGCCCGGTTCATGCTTGTCCTTAAGAACTTAGGGACAGGAGCAAGGACAATTTTCGTTTCGCTGGAGCGTTACAATGCTCGGTTCTTGTAAATGTTAATCAAAACTAATGCAAATTAATTACCTGTACTAATCACTCTTTACTGTTTCATTTTTGCATACTATTTATTTACATACTTCTGTATGTCCGCTCAGCAGCTGGCAAATTCAGAAATCATCACGCCACAAACACATCTATTATACTAAATTTTTGATTTTTTCTTTTATTATTTATTTAATTATTTATTAAAATTTTTTATTTATACTAAATTTATTTTGCCGGCTGAACGAACATACAGCTGCAAGTGTTTATGAATCTACTCTTGAATTTTATTGTTCATGTTTCAGGTCTGTTGTCCAGTCGCCTTCCCTCCGAGCCTCTGCTCGCTTTGGCCATGCTGTGCGCGTCCCTGTCCACCCTGGCCACCCCCTTTTGTCTGCACCGTTCGTACGCCTGGACGGTGTTCGTCCGCCTGACCCGGGGGGTCGTAGGGGGGGTCCTGTCCACCCTCACCCTCCCCTACGTCCGTCGATCCTTCCCCCAGCATCTGGGTTTGCTTACTGGCCTTACGTTTGCCTGCAATCGAATCGGCAGCGCGTTGGCTTATCCCATCACTGGGGCATTGTGCACTCATGAGCATTGGGATAAAAGTAGGAATTTGGTTCGGGTCGATTCATACTTACAGCCGTATGTCCGTTATGCCAGCAAAATTACAAAATAAATAATAGCCCATCGTGTATATTCAGGTGGCTGAAATTGAAAGTGTTTTCACTAAACCAATTATTAAGGGTCAGTGCTTGGGTAGATGAAATGGGCTAGGTTAGGTTTGCATTTTTCAGTATAGTAGAAAACCGCGCTTACATAGTATATATAGTTTTTCATACCTCTTTTCATATTTTTATAGGTAATTACCGCAGCCTGCTTGTCGACTATTATATGCTAATTTTGTAAATCAAACTCAACTTTCAGTTCAGAAAACTTCAATCTCATCTGATTTATCACAAGATTCATTTTCTTTTCAGGTCTGATACTATTCGGCAGCGTAGGCCTGATAGCGGCGACAATATTTGGTCTGGGGACATTGGGCTCTTTACGGACAAAAACCTGGAGCCCCAAAGAGAGCCAGATAAAGGGAAAACGGACAACTAAGGGGGCAAAAGAGACCATAAAAGAATTGGTCAAAATGTTCAGTGAACGCCATTTATACGTTCTGTGCGCTTGTCGGCTAGCTCAACAATTTTATCAGGTTTGTCTTGTGCATTTGCCCGTAAAGTTAGGTTTAACCCAATCCTTATGCCTATTTTATATATATATATATATATATATATATATATATATATATATATATATATATATATATATATATATATATATATATATATATATATATATATATATATATATATATATATATATATATATATATATATATATATATACATATACGTTTGTCCTCAAGCAATTATCCAAGGGTATTAGGTACTTATGCAAAATTTGGAATTCTTAAACTTGGTGATCGGAAGATCTTTTGTACCTGTTGTATGACAGTTGTGACGGTTGCACATTTCCAGATTTTGCCTTATTTGCCCTTAGATTAGGCTTCAGGCTTAACTCTCAGGGCTTAGGCATTTTTTCTTCTTTGGTCACCCATGTTAAGACACCCAAAATTTAACTTTATTTTCTTAATAAGTCTGTACTTTTGATCAAAATTATACCAAGTTTTACTCGAACTAAATGCACTGAACGGATTCGTCAGTTTTAACGCAACGAATCAGTCCTTGAGATCGTATAGGTTTATTTTTTGCTCAAGCTTAAGCTAAGATTTAGAAATTTTAAATTTTATGAATACGTAAAGCAGTATTATAAAGATCATGTTGACTGGCATCACTTATGCAACTATTTGCTGCACTCTTGATAGCCAAAAGCTATTCTTTTCGTAACGAAATCACATGTTTCGTTTTCTCCAGTGGTGCAACTATTTTTTGTCAGACTTTAAATTCAAACGTCTCTCCTTTCAGCTTCCCTACATCAGTTTCCTGCCCAAGTATTTCCGCGACGTGTTGGCCCTTGACCTCGACGGCGACAGTGTTTTTCTGGTGCTCATTTTCCTCTCGGGCACTCTGTCACGTGGCATGGCTGGGCTGCTCTCTGATTGGCTGAGACGTCGTCTGGATTTAGGCCCTGCCCTCAAGATTATGCACTCATTGGCTTGTCTGGTCCCAATGGGGGCTATTTTGACCCTGACTCTGCTACCCCCCTCCGCCCCTGCGGCTACGACTCTTTTTAGTCTGTCCTTTTTCTTTCTCAGCATGGCCACTATTACTCTTAGTGTGGCGGCCAATGTGCACTACACCAACAGTGGCTCACTGTTTTACAGTCTTGTATTACAGGTCAGTGGTAACCGTGCTACTTAATTTGTAATATCAAGAGTACATTAATATTTACAATTACCAAGAATACATAATGAAAAAGATCTCGCTCAAATTTTCATTCTACAGCCACACAATGAAAGCTATGCTTAATTATGTAGGCTAATGACTTTTCATCGCAAAAATAGTATTTTCGTTGCAGGATCATTGAAAGTTTTTATCGCGACGCACTGCTATACGTATTTCAGCTCTGTCTTAAGGTAGCGCTGAGCAACGAAATTCATGTTTGGCGCTCTGCTCATGCAATAAGTAGCAACACCACTTTAATTGCATATCAAAGAAACCTATTTACATTACAGTTCAGCACTTTAATGCGAATGTGCCAAATTTTATGGCAATGTTCAAATTCCTATTCACACTAATTTTGTTTTTGACCTAGCTCAGCGAAACCTTAATCGATTTTGGCGATCTTAACATTTATCGAAAGATCTTTCAAAAATCTAGACGTGAAAGGTCTTCGATTATTTATTTTCAATTTTGATTTTGCGAAAAATCAATTTTTCAAAATTCAGCTATGTTTGAGCGACTACAAAAAGTGCTGCGAGCCAAAATTTGAAAATCTAAAAAATTTCACGTCCGCATTTATATTCTTTCTTTCATTGTGCAAATTTTCAACTCGATCGCAATACCAAGCTGGGACCAAGGTCCAAAAAAAAGTCGATTTCGTTACGCAAAAATGTAAGGTTTGCCCACACGTTTCACTTTTTCAAAAATTAGACCTTTCCTAGGACTTCATATTTCCGTCGAAAAAGTTACAAAAGCCATACTCAATTTGTTAAGAAATTAAATCAAAAATTTGACATTTTCGAAGATTTATCAGCTTTGTAGGTTTTTAATTTTGTAAATGTTTTCATGTATATGTTTTGTATATGTTTTCATTTCATGTAGCCATTTTCACGGCTAAATAACTCAGCAAAGCTTCAACGTATATATTCTTATGTTTAATACATCAATTTAAAGCTAAAAAACCGCATATTTCAATGACATGAGTAATCATTTTATATGGAAACAAATTTTTTTTTTGCTACGGTTACAAATTTGTTCAAAAAATTTTATCACAATATGCACACCAAATGAAAGCTCTTTTCATTTTGAACAACTTTCTTTCAAGACATTATGGTCAAGTCGCTGAAAAAAATTAAACGCCAAAGTCGGTTCCCCTGAGCGCCACCTTAAGTCCAATTCAAACTTCCAGCCGTATGTCCGTTCAGCCGACAAAATTACTCAATAATCACGCCATCACCAATCTGAAGTGTTTTGTTGCAGGTGGGCAGTATCGGGTCGATTACAGTGCCATACGTGGTGGAGGTGTTGACAGCATCGTCGCTGACGTCAGACTGGAACGCCCTCCTATTGGCCATGACTCTGGGCTGTCTCGGCACCTCCTGGTCACTCTACATCACTGAGCGATTCCCAAAACGACAATGAACCATTCATATGTATATAAGTTGCAACCGTATGTCTGTACAGCCGGAAGTATTGCGTACACGATTTGATAAGAGCAAAATATCGCTGCTGGACTTGTTTTTTGTAATCGTAGTGATAAATATTTACCTTATTTGGTTATGCATTGTGTCTATTTAAACACTTTAAGGGTCGATTCATACTTATAGCCGTAATATCGGTTCATCAGCCCGTGTATCGTTCTCTGCACAACTGTCCAGCCGACACAATTACTCAATAATCTAATAACGTTCTTGATCAACTGGCTGCCTGATATTTAAATGTCTCCGGTTGCAAGGACATAAGGCTGTAAGTATGAATCCACGGACAAACACCGCTGTAGTTCGAATCGGCAGTCAGGGTTGTAACAAATAATCCATTAGTGTAATTTACTTGTGTGTATGTAGTATGTACAACTATCGTCGGATTAATAAACTGATTTGTGTCATATAGCAATTATTATGTACAATAAAACTGTAACAGCAACCGGTGGTAGTTTAGAAATGGGTTTTTACTATACTGAGCAGCTAATTTTGTTTAACTCGTTTAGTCAGAAATACATGCAGCTGTATGAATTCCTGTTGATATTCTACAGGTGTGCAGATAAACTATAATGTACCTAATAATAATACCGCACAGAGTAGCAGCGCAATGAGATCGACATTATCAGATCATAAAATACCTACTAGTGGTGTCGAAATGGGTAATATGTATGTACCTAGGTACTGAAGTCTGACCAGAAACGGCTGAACCCTGAGAGAAAACAGGTGGCGTGATTATTTTGACTACTCGCTGTACTCTTTGATGCTCGCATTTAGTTCTTTTCGTAAGGAAATCGTATGTTTCTTTTTGTCTTGGGGTCCAGCATTTTTTGGTCCGACTTTAGTGACCATCAAAATCATTTTATTCTGAGTTATCAACGGAATATGGTTCATTCAAGATGAAGCTTTGATCGTACTTTTAATTTGAACCATCATTGGCTGCCTGACTCGCACCAGACGTCACCGTGATCGACAAACTCGCTCGAAACCTCATGAACTAAGTCATTCTGTGAAACGTTAATCCGGTAGGGTTCATTTGCGCAAGTGCAGTAGGTTAGTTGCGCCGCAGCCGCCCAACCATATGTAGAACACACTGTACTCTTGATGGCAGAGAACTGTTTTTTCCGTAATAAAATCACAATATGTTTTGTTATGTCTCAGTGTTCAGCATTTTTTGGTCAGACTTTATGGTCATTAGCAATGCGCCAATTTGCGTTGCGTCAGTGTTTTGCAGCAACAGCGGGGGACGAAGTGGCAAAATGGTATGCGGGGGGCGGCCCGTCGGATTCAGAGGGGGCAGTCAACTGAATGGTGATATGTTGTCGCTGCCGCAGGGGGGCGTAGCGTACGGGGGGGACACCGGGTTCCCTCCGGGCCGCATAGGCAGCCTGGTCACGTAACAGCCGGTGACACTTGTAGACAACCACAAAAAACCACACCAAAAAAGCCTGCGCCACAGCAAGCATCAGGGATAGGATGGCAAAGAAAGCGGTCACACTTGACAAGGCTGATTGTTGTCGAGACGGTTTCAAAAAAGCGGTTTGAGCCATTTGGTGGGACACCAATCCGAGTACAGTGGACAGTCCCACGAGTCCCATTAGGGCGAATATAAGCAGGACTCCCACCAGTCCCATTTGTACACCTTTCACCAGAAGATAGGGCAGCAGCCAGCCTGCTTGACCCGAACGGACGCCGACCAAAACCAACACAGCTACCGTCAGCAGGATCATGGCGTCAACCTGAAACATTAACTCAACTGGTTTTGTCATGATTTTGTTGAAAATAGACCGTCACACCGACGGTTACATACAAGTTATGCATGTTTCCATACATACTTCCTACTTCTATACGGACAATGGGACATACGGGCAAACGAACGAACGGGCATCCGGCGAAAATGAACGGCAGAACGGCCATTTGATTCATACTTTCCTCCGTTCAGCCGTATGGTCGTTTGCCCTTCAGCCGTATGTCCGTTCATCCGTACTGAACGGCACAATTTCACTTTGTCCGTATGTCCGGCAAAGTTAAATTCAGTTCAACTCTGCCGAAATTCTAGGGCATACAGACAAACGGACATACGGCTCAAAGGTATGAATCGCACTTTTCTCCGTATGCCCGTGCATCTGTATGTCCGTATGTCCCAATGCCCGTTTGCCCTAAAAAGTTTGAATTAAAAAAACGGACAAACCCTATTGAAGTATGAATCGGCCCTAAACATTGCTGTAACGCTACACGTAGGGCACCGTAACTCACGGTCAAACGGACATGCAGTCTACGCAATACCGACAAGTGTGAACTATGCAGGACTTATCGTAATGAACAAGCTCTTCTGCTGAGTGAGGAGTGGTACAATGTGAGGTAGGAGTGTCAATATTCCAAAGGAAATATTAAACGCGGCCATTAATTGTCGATAAAATGATTTTTAAATTCCAATGTCTGTAGGCATTTGCTGCTGAGTTGCTCCAAGGCTTTTCTAGTGAACTCTGAAGATTTTAAAGATTAAAACAAATGAAAATTTTTGAAAAATTTATTAAAGGAAAAATACGGTCTCACCGAGATTTCAACTCGGATGACTGGATTTAAAGTCCAGCGTGCTCACCATTACACCATGAGACCACGAAGAATAAAGTGATAACTGCTGCTGATGTAAGAAGGTGTGCATTCGTTGACAGATAATAGAACTTCGTAAAACTTCAGAGAAAGCAAATTATATTGAAATAGTGTAATTTATCATGCATGGGTTGTTTGTAGGTTTTGGAAATAGGAACCACAAATCTGATAAAAAGTGTTATGCAGTTTGCATCGGTTTCAGTTGTATGTCTATTATGTATCTTGTATATATGTACAATGTAGCTCTGTGAAACTTTCTTAGTGCGTCTAACAGCTAAAGTAATATCAGCTGACGGTTAGTTCAAATGGTTGAATTGAACGTCTGTTCGTGAATCAAAACGGCAGTGGATCGACTCGTGCTAGGTATCTTTTATTACAATTCCGTTTTGAAAGTTACTTGCCACCTGTGTCGTGTGTGATTGAACGACACAAACTATGAAGGAAGAGAGAAATCGGGAGGTACCTGCCTTTCTAGTGTTAATTACACTAGAAATTCGACCTACCCAAAATTACATAGGAGAATTAGATTCTGAATATAGTCCTGAGGTGGCCGCGTAAAAACTCTATGTGTATTTCATGCGATTACGTGTTCGACTTTTTCGACTGGGTTCAAGTTAATCGCGCTTTGTGAATCTCAGCCTGCCCCAATTCAAATCCCATGCAACTTCTACTGGCACATTTAAATATTTCTGCAGTTTAGATATAAAACCTATTTGAGGATCAATGGAACACAAAAATTCCAAAAGTCTTACAGCATTTGTCAGCACGAGTCCCAGCGCGGCGACCTGTGCCAGACTGAGGGCCAGAATGGACACAATGGCCAACATGGACACGGCCAGGACAATCTCGGCCATGGCCACGCCCCAGGCATAGCGCTCGGCCCCCTGGCCACAGCACGAGTAGCGCCCCCCCTGGCCCCCCGTTGGCATGACAACCGGTGTCGCCTCCAGCACCACGCAACGGTTCACCATCATAAATAGGTACTTGAAATTTCGAACCTGCAGCACAGCTAGCCTCTGTTCTGCTGAAATTTCAAAAAAACCTGCTGCTAAAACCACGGTTTGAGAAAATCTACGAAATTTGAAACGAATCAGGCAATATTATTTCGTAATGGAATTATGTGCCAATCATATGATAACGGACGTAAAACCATGGTTTAGTATAACCAGCTGTTTGTGAAAACACCTGTCACGGATAAAAATGTCCCCCCTAAAATTTGTCCCCCGGACAGTTTTATCCGGATAAGTGTCCCCCCGGAAACTTTTATCGGGATAAAAGTGAACCCGTTGACAATTTTATCCAGATAAAAGTGACCCCCACAAAAATTGCCATTGATGGTTTACTTTTAAACTTCTGGTTGGGTTCACTTCCGTTTGTTATGTGTGTATGCATCCTGCGCATAGAGCAGGATGCACATTGCACATATAATAAACGAAAGTGAACCTGAACCTAAACCAGAAGTTGAACTTTAACCGTAGCCAGAAGTTGAACCTGAATTATCAATGGCTATTTCAGTGGGGGGACACTTTTATCCAGGTAAAAGTGTCCGGGGGAACACTTTTTAGGGGGGGGGGCACTTTTATCCGTGATATCTGCATATAAAGGTTGCCAGAAGCAGAAAGTTTTAAGCTTGTCTAATACTATAATATGGCTGAGTTAACTGACCCGACCTTCACCTCTAACGAGACACAAATTAGGGCTGCTAAAAATATACCTGAATTATAAGTCAACGTTAGGTATTTGCCAGCTGAATTTTAACGCTTAGACCTAATGCCTTAATCACCCTGAGGCAGCTAAAGCACTTCAATAAAAGGAAAAATAAGTAGACATCAATTAATGGAACGTTATGAAGTTGAAAAATGAATTTCGTCAGGAAACAGGAAAGTTGAGTGACTAAACTCTGACCAGAAACTGCTGAACCCAGAGACAAAACAGGTGGCGTGATTTTTGTGACTACTTTCTGTAATCTTGCATGCAAATTCGTTCTTATCGTACTGAAATAGTCTGTTTTTTATCTCAGGGTCTAACATTTATTGTCAGACTGAGTTGTTGAGCGAGTGTGAAAAGGGGTTCCGGAGATTGCTCATCCTCATTATTTACTGGACATTTAGGTATTAGTAAAAATTCATTAATCTGCGATTAAGCTGAGATTTGTTTTTAATTGTCAAAGGCTACTATAAACATAAAGGTCATTGCTGAATGCTGAATCTAATTGCATTCAGGAGACTCGACGACTTTGAAATTTGATTTCTAGAATGTAGATGTTGCTACCAAGTTTGCAGCTACCTAAACTGATTAGGGGCCAATTCCTAAAATGGATTAAGGGGGTAGTGTCGCGAAAGCAGTCGATTTTGCGCGGCTATAAAACCTTTTTAGTGAAAGATAGGTCATTGTTCTTTATAAATTCTGAAAATATGTTTCAAGGCAAGTATTTTTGCCAAGTTTCAGCAAAATTGATGGAGCATACAGTTAGCAGTAAAGTCGCAAAGTCGGAAAAATTACGTTTGGAAAACCTATTCACATTCAATTGTAAGGCTTCACTTGGGAGACCCTCCCTTACTCCCTTAATCACACTCCACTTACCTTTCAATATTCTAACAATATGAATTTACGCTCAATATATTTTAACATTATATACGTACTCACTCTCTTCTGTGTGTGTACGCTTGGTCACCTATAATATTGGTAGCCGGCATTGTAAAACTAGGGAGTCTGCGTTCGGTTCTCAGCCTGTGTGGCGGTGTCTGTGTCTTGCTCGCTCTAACACTGTAATTCTCTGGTTTCTGCCGAAATGGCCTCTAACGTATTATTTCATTAAACGTGTTTCTTTTAATTGGTCTTACGCGTACGTTCCTGGGCAGTTTTGGCGTAGAGCCCTGCCGTTCCGCTAGTTATTCACAGCCCCGGGCAGTTTCGGCCTCGTGAGGCCCTGCCACCCCCCTGTGTTCCGTATGCGCCGTAACCAGCCCCCTCATCTCCTACTGCCCCGCTCAGGGAAGCCCATTTAGGCTTAGCGGGCCGCGACTATTCTGTGTGCTGCGCCTACTGCGCCTTGCCCCGTAGGTAAGCCCCATTTCCCGTCGGTGTCCGGCAACCCCGGCCCGCACGGAAGACCCCGCTCATCATACCTGGAAGCCCCGCCGGCGGAGTGGTCGAGGCTACGGGCGAGGGATGACTCTCCCCTACATAGCCGGTACCCTCTGTTCCTGTTTGGGCCATTCGTAGGTGCGGCATGAGTCGCCTTACACAATAATTTCGTCACAATTAAAAAACTTTTTGTTTAGATTCTTTACACAAACTAAAGCAAATATGCTCTAGTTTATGCACCTAAAATTAAGGCACATTGCATGAGTGGTTCCGGAGTAATGCCTGTTTGAACTGTGAAAGTGTGCGTAAACTGTAAAGTACTCACAGCAATAATGATAAATTGTGAAAAATTTAGACACTTATTTTAAAATATAAAAAAAACGTACCTTCATTTTTCATTTTTCTCATTTGTGGCAAAAAATTGTGCATCACAACTACATGTACTTCACAAGCTGGCCAATCTGATATCTGGCTTAATTTTTTGAACTTTTATGTCTCTATTGTGTGATGTCTGGCTCACAAATGGTGATTGGTTCAAAATATTGGTAGTTATTGGTAGTCTAGTGTCTGGCATATTTATTTGACACCATATGGCATTTCACTAGTTTCTCAGTCAGTGAACGTACAATTTCAAAGCAAAAAGCTCTATTTTTGCAACCTATGAGCAAAACTGCCTTGGCGACACTACCACCTTAAACGGATTAGATTAATATTAGTTTTGCTAATATATAACTCATGACATAGTTTAATCTGCGATAGCAATTATTTGTAGCACAAAATTTTTGAAGTCTACCTCATCATTGAGATAAGTTATTAGGCAAACGAATTCTAATCTAATCCGTTTAATCCATTTTAGGAATTGGCCCAATGCTTGGGTTGATTCGTTGGGTGGGATTCACAAAACGGGTTTAACCAAGAGTACATAATAGCGTCTCACTCTATATAGAAGAAGAGTCAGACACTCTGCAGCCTGCCTGCAGCCTGCAGCATTTATTCATGGTCTGTTTGCAAAAACATTAAAAAAGGTTTGCAAATAGCCTACCTTTAGGGATATTTTGGTAAACTTTCACCGAAATTGATTGAGAAACTTTTGAGATTTAAACTTTTCTCAATTTCTTAAAAGTTTCTCGATCAATTTCGCTGAAAGTTTGCCAAAATATCCCCAAAGGTATTTGCAAACCTTATTTAATGTTTTGCAGACTATAAATAAATAATGAGTTATCAACCTTTTATCCCTATCCCGTTTTATGATTGGAGCACGTGCACAGGCGTCTGGCCAATCAGAGAACAGGAGCTCGCTTCTGATTGGCCAGCCACATGTTGCACAAAATGTCAACATGAACATGTAGCCTGAGCGTATCTGCCTTTGCTAGAACACAGGCAGGCTGGAGAGTGTCTCACTCTTCTATATAGAGTGAGACGCTATTATGTACTCTTGTTTTAACTTATCCTCGATCCAAGTCGAACACATGATCGCATGAAATACACATAGAATGTTTCACTACGATGTTCTATTCCATTCGAAAAGAACGTTTTGACCGAGTCTAAAGTTAAACACCCATTGTAAATCCCAGCCATTGGGTTTTGTACATTTGTTTTGTACTGGATTATGGACGCTTCCTTATGGACTTGATTTTGTCAAATTGTTTTTTTTCAGACAAAAATATCGGGCGATAGCCTAGGTTAGGTTATTTCGATCCAAAACAAACTTTTACTCTACCATACGCCAATGTACGTACCGACCAAAATTACTTGCTAGCAGACTCCAGAGACAAAGGGAAGTCGGAGTCACTTGATTCCGGAGTCAAAGTAATTTTGGTCGGTACTGTATCTGTGCGGTATGCAAGACATACAACTGCTGAGGTCCTGAATTGACACAATTCTAATGCTATTATGAAAATAGGTGTTCAAAATATCTGTACTGTTTATGACAAGTGAACGATATCAATTAATTTTTGATGTCATTTTTGCATGCTTTGCTCATTTATTATCACGCAGTAGGTATTATTGAAAAGTCAAGTATTACGCAACAGAGGTACTGTAACAACGCAGCAGTCATGTCAATAAACGTCATGAAAAATGTTCCTCACTTTCTTTTACCACTTTCCTTGAGGTAGGTAAACCTACATTACATTTCTTACAAAGCTACTTAAAAGTGTCAAAAACAACTTGAAGTCAAGTAGTCATCTATTTCAAACAATCACCGTGTAGGTGTATAAATTTTGTTAATCCGGTTCTCTAATATACTTCACGTTCACACTCAGTTTCCAAACAAACACAGTGACCAAAAGACAAACCAAAATCACCCACACAGTAGCAGTGAGTGACTATCGCTTACGTCAGAAGACAGAACATTTTGTTACCATCTAGGCAAGCCTCCTCAATTTCTCTTTCATTAGTAAGCAGCTTTTTGAACTTTACCGCTACTTATTTCAAACTTTTGCTTGCACGATCTTTTGTTACATAAACTATTAATTGACAAGTCAGAAATTAACAAATTTTGTCCGCCTGTAAAGCTAGACAGGCGAAATGTTACAAATGCTACCTAGTACTCAGTACTTAGTCTAATTCAGATCATCAGGATTATCCTATGCAGAATAAGAAAAAATGTGTGCCAAGTTTCAACAAAAAAATGGTTAAGCATGCAATTTAAAATGAAGTTGCTACAGCCCGGTTCATAATTGTCCTCAAGATTAAAAGGACAGGGACAAAGGCAAATTTCGGTCATCTGTTGTGAAGATAGGACTGAAGCATTTGGCTAATATTTTATATAGTACAGTCTGGATTCTGGACGTTATGTAGGATCCTTGGCCATCTTCATGCCAAAATTGGCGTATTTGGCCAAGATTTTTTTAATTGCTTAGACAAAACGATAGGGACAAAGGCAAGGACAAGTATGAGCCGAGCTTAAGGGGGGGGGGGGGGGGCTACCTGTATAAGTGAAAATTTTAGGTTATCGGATTCGCTTCAAATTTGCACACAATTTAGCCCCAAGGAAGCGGCATCGCAGATGTAACAAACTAGAACCAATGCTTCTGCCAATTTTTTACTAGGGTCTCCTAAAAATTCAATTTTACGTGTAAATCATAGGCGCAAAAGTTTTTTGTGCTCACAAAGCGTTCCTTTACTCGAAATTTTTGTTATTTTTGTTAATACTGACGAAGCTGATTTTTACATGATTCGATAGCCTAATGTCATATCTCAACCTCTATGATCCATTTTTTAAAATTTTTGCCCATGGCCTGCGCAGTGACGCCAAATATAAAATCACTCACATTTGGCCTGCCCAAAAAATGGTAATTTTTCACATTTCACTCTTGATTTTGGAATTGAAAATACATATAAAAAATCCGGATCACACGATTTTGCGCATACATGTGGGCTACCACTGTGCCAAGTTTCAGCCTGATTGGCTTGATGTGGTTTGGTCTGTGTCCAAGTAAAGGTCTACTTTTAAGCTTTTCTACGCACTTTTGCCTATGTAAATATACTTATATCATACCTGTCTTGAAATAACAGTGCAATAACTAACGACAATAACTAAGTGCACGCTGCTAGATTCACAGCGTGCCGTATAAGTTAGTTATAGCACTGCTGTAGGCGTGCATCTTAGTTATTGCATTGTTATTTCAAAACAGTTATAACATAAGTACATTATAATACTTTGTAGCGTGCACTCAGCAGTCATTTGCACTGGCACGTGAAGCCCGCGTGCATAAACTCGTGCGCTGCGCGCACTCGTTTATGCACTTGGAGCTTCACGTAACAGTGCGTATAAATTACTGAGTGCACTCTACATCGTGCTATAACCTACACATATACACTGACAAACACAGTGAACCAAAAGTGCACCTTCAAACTTTATTGTTCTCATCTGAGGTTGGGATGCCTTGGGGGAGTAACATACCTATGTGAAAATAAGCAAAATTGGAGAACTTTGACTTTGACCGTAAGTCAAATTATTGAGTTGTGGAAAACTAAAACGACACTATTAAGTTTTTTAAGGAAACAGCAGACGCCAGTAAACCGTGGGAAAAACTATTAAAAAATTGTTTGTGCACTGGCTTACGGACAAACTTTTCCGCTTACAGACAAGAGTAAACTTAAAAAACAATAGGCTCACAGAGTTACTTTTAAAAAAAGCAGCACATGTAATATAGGTAAGCTGGTCAAGGAGTATAAAAGCATCGGTAGTAATTAAGGTACCTACGCGAAAATTTTCAAATTTTCACCGCCCTAAGTCACAGACTAAATTACACATTAGATCTTTTGTCGCCATACTATGACCAAGTTTGTAAGAAACTTTTAAGCGAAGTTTGGAATAAACTTTTTAAGCGCCTCCATTAGTCATGTAGACTCTCGCTAAAACCACTTCCAACTTTAGGTAAATCATGCCTGTTCAGTGTTCATATACAACATATGACATTACGTAGTAGAGATCGGTCCGGGCCGGGTTCCACAGCAAAAGTGTGAGGGTCCGAGCGCTAGCGCTAACTTATCAAGGCAACAGTTTGGGAACAAGACTGTTATTTTAAGGGGCAGCTTTGTAATGTAAAAGGTTATTGTATGCAGATTAGTGTGTTACAGTCGTTCTTTGATTATAGCAGGCTTTGTGGCTGATCAAGTCAATCAGGGCTAACTGGGCCGATCCTGGGCTAATACCGGGCCGACACTTCGCTTAGCGGCCCATCTCTAATACCCAACTGTTTTTGATCTACATATATAATTCTATATGAAGCCCCGTGCCCCGATCTATACTTGGATGACAAAAACAGCCCAGTTAAATAGTAGTTTTTCGAAAAAGTTTAATTCTACATATTTCATTTGCAAAAATAATTGACCCAATGTGTCAATTTAGTACGGCAGCTGACCACCGCTCGTATTTTTGTCCGTTTTTACGGAGAAGGAACCAAACGGCTATACGAGAATGCTTAAAACCAAGCCCAATTGATCACTGAGACAAAACAGGTAGCGTGATTTTAGCAACTAAATTGCTGTACAGCTGATGGCTGAAATTAAAGTCTGACAAAAGCTACTACGATTTTTGTTCTTTTCATAATGAAATCACATGTTTCTTTTGCGTCAGTGTTCAACATTGTTTGATCAGACATTAATTTCGTCTACACTGGATTTGGATTGGATACCCTCTCGTACTACTGATCACACAAGACAAAAACCCGAAAAACTTTAATTAAAATCAGATAGGCGTCAATAGGAGGTACAGGCTTCTTGGAGCCAATTCCCAAAGTGGACTAAACGGATTTGACTTAAGGTGGTAGTTGCGTTTTCGAGGATTTTGTGATTTCTATGTAAACTTTGCGCCACCAGTACTCAAGTTATAATTGACGCCTGAGCATAAATTTTTGGGACAATACTGTAAAGGTCAAAATCCCCAGGCATGTTTCTCACTTTTTCGAAATTTCACCTGTGGACATTTTTAGAGGGTTTTATCTTAAATTTTCGCTGCGTTTGCTTATCAGCTATTTTCTCAGTAAATTGACTAGTTATTAAAAAAGTGGGGGACATGCCTGGGGATTTTAAACGTGTCAAAAACCTTACCAACTTTCAGCCCCAACAGGTAATCGTATGATTCAGAGCTGTGGCGCAAACTTTTTGTAAAAAATTGTAATATTTTGGAAAGGACCTTTTTTAGTCGCTTATACTGAAAACAAAATCACAGGTTAAATTTCAATGCATGGCATACATTTAGAAAAGATATTGTTCTACCTCATGCAAAAGACCGCTTGCGATTTGAATTTGTAAACGCTGAGCTATAGCTTTTCAAAAAAACACCTAAAAACGCAATTACCCCCTTAAACAGGTCAAAATGGGACATTAGGTAGATCAGGACCACCACAATTTAGCCCCGTTACAAATAAGCATGTACATTCAGATGAAATACATAGTTTAGAAACCATACACTCAACCTGTTCCTATGTATTTTGTTAGGGCACAAAATTTTGTAAATCTAGTGTAACTTAACATTAAGCAAACAAATTTTAATCTAATCCGTATTATCCAATTGAGGAATTCGCAGTAGCACTGATGCACACTTTAAGAAGGTTATTAGGCAATCAAACCCATATATTCGATTTATCGGATTATGTTAGATAAATAACATAGCACATGAATAAATTAACAAGTTGAAATGTAACTGTCACGAACCTAACTTATATCAAAAAGAGTACCAATTTTCACCACGTTAAGCGGTTATCTAGTGCAGTGTTATTAACCATCTAAATCTGAAAGAATCTATGAAATATGAATTTGGATACTTACACCCGACGTCTATTCAGCCGGCAAAATCACTAAATAGTTACCCCACTAACAGTGTTTAATTATTCCAAAGCTGGCGTGATTATTTCTTAATTTTGCCGCTTAAACGGCAATACGGATATAAGTATGAATCGACCCTAAAAGAGATCGTCGAACAAGTGTTCTATCAAATTCTTCCAAAGCCTGAATCAGCATTCAGTGAAAAGATCAAGTGTATCAAAAATACAGAGTTAAAATAGAAATAAAACACAGCACTGAATTTAAACAGAATGGCAGCTAAACCAAATTTACATATACGATTCAGAACAGCGTCTAGCAACACAACAACAGAGCGTCTAGCTCTTGCGAATCATCAAATAAACATCTTGCCAAAGGGCCAGGTATTCTCAACGGTTTTGTTCTCAATTAATTCTTCGCAGCCTAAGCCTAAAGCCCGCTTCATACTTGTCCTTATCCCTATCGTTTTGTCCTTAAGCGATTTCAGAAAAACTGCATAGCCAACGATGCCAATTTTTTGTATGACAATAGTATTGAGGTCACTTCTAGACCGTACGGCGAGCCTGCCCTCATTATATGCGTGTTCACAAGGGATAGACAATAATGGACGAAGTAAAAATCACAAAAATGACTAACGCTGAAGTAGGGTTGTTTCAATTATTTGATTCAATTATTGAAACCCACTTTCAACTTCAGCGAGTTGAAAGTTGTTATAATGGTATTGAAATTGAAAATAATTTGGCGAAGAATTGATCATGGTATTGAAATTGAAAATAATTTTAAAATTGAAACAACCAGTTAACAGTATTACGTATAACAAGCTGCAATGACTTTGATTTAAAAATTAAAACAACCAATTTTTTAGCTCTATCTATACAATTCTTCCTCTTTGCCTCAAGATACAGAACCAAATTCTCGAATACTAGATACAGCGCAGACAAGCTCAATCTGATTCAGAATTTTTTGATTCGTTTATAATCTCGAAATCAAAGGCGAAGTGATTTAGAAAAAAAGTAGTTTTTTTGAATCACCCAAATTACAGTGACTAGGTTTGGTTAAGATATGACATGTCGAGTTCTATAAATATTTATTAAGTATTTCTGGATTGGCCAGTCTTGACAAAAATTTCTGGCAAAGCGACATTAAAAATAATATTTGACATTAATTGCCACTTTCATTGACAAAAATTTTGGGTCAGTTTAATATTATAATATTGCACAGTTCTTATTATTAAAAAAACGCATTATATACATACGGTGTACTGCAACAAATAGGGTTAAGTTTAAACAAAATGAAGCTTATACTAAAAAAAATTGTTTCAAGTGTGCTGCATCAATAAAAATTAAATATTAAGATTAAAAATTAAAAGTTGACGCTGGCAATTAAGCTGAATGATGGAAAACTGAGGTTTAGTTTTGTTCAAGGTCAGACTTAAATAGTTGAACTTATTTGGTGCAGTCCCCCTTTTTTATAGCAGGGGCGGATCTAGGTAAAAATTTTCTAGGAAGGGAATAAGGGTGTAGAAAGTGTTACCATTTTTTTGAAAAATTTTTCCGACTAAAGCTCTTGTCCTTGTCGTTTTGTACTTTAGCAATTCCAAGTAAATTGTTGGCCAAATGTGACAGTTTTTTGCATGAACAATGTTTTCGTTTAAACTAATGCGCATGCAAAAAGTAGCCAATACAATTTGGTTGATTTTTCACACAGCTCGAATTGAAGGGGGGGTCGTCCCCAACCTAGATTCGCCACCAAATTATATACAGCAATTTATATATTACAATAATTACTAGTGGAGCGAATGCACAACCCTGTTAAAACCCGTTTCGCAAAGAGCTCCAGTGTAAAATACGAATCGCCAAAACATGTGAAAAAATAAAATAATTGAAGGATTGATAAAAATATGAAAGAAAATATTTTCCCTGGATGTAAAGCTTTGTAGTTCAACCTTTTGAGTGAAAAATTACAAATTTTAATTAATTATATACTATGCTTTTCTAGTCTAAACCAAATTCTCCCTTGTTTCTAAAAAGCAAAAAACCTTCAATAAGAAGCTCTCCTGAGAAACGAAAACAACACAACATGTACAGATAAAATGTGTTTTTACAAACATAACATCACAAAAAAGAACTATCAACAATGATCACAAAGTACTTAGACCTAAGTGCTACAGAAACAAACATTGCAATAATAAATTAATAATTAAAAACAGCTGGAGTGTATATAAAACTGCATGCAATAATTATGGCTAGAAACGTGACATGGCAACCGAGATACATCGCGGGGGGTCCGGTAGACAATTCATTTTCAGCGGGACCCGTGTTTTGTTTCAGTCATTTTTTGTAGCAGTTTTTACCCTTGAGTCAGTTTAGCTACATTTTACTAGCATGTGTCTAAAACTCACACGAATTGTTCTAAACTCTAGTAAAAGGGCGAATCTCGTCATTGGCTCACTGAGTTGCCTTTAACTTCTCCAACTCTACCCTCTCTCAGAAATCAGCAACTAAAATATTTGATTGGTTGATTCAATTTGTTTATTTTCAAATGGCTCAGACCCGGTCGGCTAAAGCCATCTAATCATCGTCTAGACAAACTTTGTCTGCAAGAAAGTTCCACTACAGACAGCAACTCATTTGATTCAGAAAACAACTAATCTGATTCAGACAAAAGCCCATCTGATTCAGACAATCACACATTCAGACGGTCTGAATCAGCCTTTAGACTTCCCAACGACCAGCCAGACCCCCTGACGCAGCAGCTCAGCAGCCAATCACAGTCGTTAAACCAGCTTATGATCCTGATTCTGGGCGGAGTCTTGGTCCTGGTCGTCGTCATCCTCATCCTCTCGATTGGAGTAGGGCGGCGGGCCTTCCGAGTCCGAGGGCGCCGTCAGCTGAATGGTGATCTGTTGGCCGTCGACCCGGCCATAGGCCACCGTCTGGCCCGGCTGGGCATAGTAGGCTCGTTCGCGCAAGAAGCGTTGGGCCTTGAAGATGACCACAAAGAACCAAATGACCACGGCCAGGGCCAGACAGCCGCCCAGGGTCCAGAGGGCAAAGCCGGTGGTCAGTCCCAGGACGGCCGACTCGCCCTGTTCGGCGGCCACAAAGCCACGCTCCTTCATTTTGGCCGTCACCAGGCCGACTATCTGAAACAGCATTATTTTCAAATGGAAAAACTTGGTGGACATTCAATGCAACTTCTGCTGGCTCAGTTAAAGCTAATTATTTGTGATCTAATGTATATAATGTCTACTAACACAATTGAAAACAATTATTTGAGATTCAATGTAACTTATGCTGGCGCAAGGAAAGATCGAACTGTAGAACTCTTTTTTCCATCCAATGGTGCTAGCCTATTCAACCGTGAGCGCAGACAGCCTTACAGCACAGCTTTATCCCTAAGGTCAGGCTCTCATTCTAGGATACAGGGACAGATACGCCAGCAAATCCTGGTTTGCTATTGTAAAGACAATGTCACACTCGCATGGGCTACACTCCCGAATCCCGATCCAAAAATCTGCCCTCTTTGATAATTCCAGGCCATTTTGTATGTGCAAACCAATCCTTAGCCTTAATCCCCATGTGTAGTCCCTCCTAGTCAGCTTACAGTGCTGAGCCCGGTGAGTCCCAGAAGGCCAATGATGAGAAAGGGCCCTATGACCCCGATCTGAATGCCCTTGACGACCAGGTAGGGCAGCAGCAGGCTGGGACTGTGCAGGCGGAGACCAAGCAGCACCAGGCCGCACACGATGCCCAGGGACAGGCCCATCAGAAGGGCAGCTGAAACAAGCATTAAATTATGGCATATTATCATTTAAAACTAAAGTCTGACCAGAAACTGCTGAACCCTGAGACAAAGCAGGTGGCGTGATTATTTTGGTGACTACTCGCAGTACTCTTGATGCCTGCAATTCGTCTTTTTGTAATGAAATCTCGTGTATCTTTTGCCTCAGGCAGGGTACAGCCTTTTTTGGTCAGACTTAAGTTGGACAGAATCATAAAATGGTATGTCTATATGTATGTCTGTGTGTCTATATCTATATTATATGATGTCATCTTCACAGCTTTATATCACAAGTCCAAACATGGGCATATGGGGAGGATCGCAAACTTTTACCCTTCCTAAATAGGCAAAAATTTGCGTAGCACCCCTCCTACCGGTCGGCGGCTCCCCCCCCCCTCAGATTTCCTCAGCTGCACATTAAAGTCTATCTATCAACTGACCAATGAGCAAACCAGCGGGGGCCATGGGGAAGACCACGAGGGCCAGGGCGATCATGGCCCCCGACAGCAGCAGGGACAGACACAGGTCGGCTATGGCCACCCCCATCCCGTACTGCTCCGTGTGACGGCCACAGCACATGTAGCGCGGGTTCTGGCGGTTGAACTCGGCCATGCAGACGCGCATGCTCAGGGTGCCGCAGGGGGGGTCTGGTCGGGACGCCTCCGCCTCACACACGCACGGCATGGCTGATGGCAAACAAGGGGGGGCATCTGCAAGTAGAGAACATTCGGTGATGGGGGGGTTGTCTTAGGTGCTGGGTTTTTTTGCGCAAAATCGTTGGCAAATGCGAAAAAAATTTGATGATTGCGAAAAAATTTCAAACATTTTCGCAAAATTGCGAAAAAATTTTGACGCAGTGGAGGTGAACTCGTAAGGTCTATGCGCTGATTTTTGTGGTTTAGTCGGAAAACATTTCCGATACGTCCGCAATTGACCAAATTTGGCCCAAAAATTGAAAATTTCTCTGACTTTTTCTGATCCCCAAGACCCAGATTCGTGCAACTTTGTGACTTGATGTTTCTAGTGAATGTTAATGGGACACATTTTCTTCCATGTCTTACTGCATGTAACACTAATAAGACAGTATAATAGGGGTCGGAGGTGACATAATTAAGAAAAGAAAGATTTCAAAATGATAGCATTTTTAGGCCTAACTTGGTCGTCGGCCGAGTCTTCTGAAATTTCATTACGGCTGAACATCGATTGTGAAACTTGTGAAAAATTACACAAAATCCTCAGGACGGCTTCATAAATTTAAATAAAACTGTCAAAATCGTTGCTTTTTGGCCAAAACATTTTGGATAAAAATTGCGTCAGTTTAAATCCTGTGATTATAGGCATAATGTTTTATTAACATTTAAATGTAAAATCTACTACACTGGGTTTATTTTTTGGGTCAAAACGTTAGCATTGGCGAAAATTTTTGAGAGTTTGCTAAAACTTTTTTGGTCGTTTTAGCCAATTTGCTAAAAGAAATCCGACAGAACATTTTTTTGGTAACTCTGTAGTTCACCAAATTTTGTCCAAAATTAAAAAAAATTTTCCTATGCGTCCCCAATTGACCGATTTTTGTCATTAAACGCGAAAAATTCCATTGTGACTACAATTAACACACATCTGCATTTATGTTTCACGTAACGCAGTCATCTAGCCAAGTATTATATATATGTTTCTGTTGTTCAATGGGTCAGCATCTTTATTAAAAACTGTCACAGATCACGTTCGGTGAGAACATTTCGATACATCGAACGTGTGTAGTTCGGAATAAATCAAACCAGTTTCGGTTCGCCCTGGGAGCTGCTACACACAATGCCAATCTGAGGCACTTGCTGGTTCATGCGGTTCGAAAACACCAAAATACCACAACCTAGCATTTATAAAGAAAGTGTGCGTTATGTACCACTGTTTTATTGTGTGACATTTTAGCGTCATAAGCTGCAACAAAATCAGTTGCAACTACTTTGTTCTCTTTTTTGACAAATGACTAAAATGCATAAAAATCATACGAATCATCATAATATTGTAACAGTTACGGGTTAGCAAGTTTTTGCCTAAGTGAACATAAAAATGAACGGACTTCATTTGGCATCGCTGCCAACTGCAAAGTGCGCGTTTCGATCAAATCTTTTCTAAACTATACATACATACATTCAGTGCTTAACTAAGTTGCTCAATTCGATGCCAGGGTAGCAGCAGCCAGCAGTGACTTAAGAATCAACTGTTCACACATAAGAATTTCAACTTTGATTTTCATGTTACTTTCAACTTCGGCATTTTTGGCAACTTGACCCATACTTTCCAGGGGCAGAGCGTGCCCAGGGTGGGATGGGACGAGGAGGGAATGACGGTACTTGCCGTTCCCCGAAATTGTTTCCCAGCGAATTTTTACACAAGGGTCCCCCCTTAGGTTTTTATTGGCCGGCCGAAAAAATTTCCGAACGTTTCCAATTGATCAAATTTGATGTAAAAATCAAAAAAATCTCCATTTTTTCTATGGGCGGCCACCCCCAGATCCCAGCGACTCTGTGACCTAGTAGTTTTGCACTTGTTGCTATTTGAATGCAAAGTTTTGTGATAAAATTGCGAACTAGTGTTTTTGAATTCATTACAAAAATCTTACGGTGGATGTCACAAAGGTGATTTTACGCACAAAGGTGGGTACGCCGTACGGCCACTGCTTTGGAAGTTTTGAAAAATTCATATTTACGTGAAATAAGGACAAATAAACGCTTGAAAAATGTGGCTAAAAATTTGGTATTGGCTAAAAAAATTTCAGAGCCTTTAGCCAATTTGCTAAAGCTTCCTGGCGAAAAAATAAACCCAGCTACTACATTAAGTAAGTAAAGTTTGCGAAAAAAAATTTGATTTTGCGAAAAAAATTCAAGCTTTTCGCAAAGTTGCGAAAATTTGCCAGTGAAAAAACCCAGCTTATGGTAACAGTTTGATGCTTTTTTGTGGGAATGATAGGAATTTTTTTAGTTTTGAATTAATGAAGTGTGGATTTGCGGGGGCGGGGAGGCTAGTTGTCGTTTAGGTAGCAAGCAGTGCACAAAAAGTGGAGGGGGGATTTTTTTGGTATAATTGCTTAAAGACAAAACTATACGGACAACAAAAATGGACAAGTATGACCCAGGCACAGGCTTCAGGGTACTATATCCTATCCAATGTATTGCCCTATTATATCCACGTATATATTATATCCAATGTATTGACTTTGTGGCTAATGGCAGCGTGTCACATTCTGGCTGGAACTTTTGCATATGCCAGGACCCTCCCCTCCCTGTTTACCAATGGCGCGGCGGGAAACCCCCTTCCCTTGGGACCGAATTGGGTGGGGGGCTCCCCCAACTAAATGAATGAATTAGCACATCAAAACAGCTCAAATTGTCACAATGCTTCACATATACGACGGCAACCTCACATAGCTTTAGGTTCAACTATCTATAATATATAGTATTTTCAAGTGATCAATCAACGAAAATATGCATTACTTACCCTTTCAAATATCTACATAAATCAAACCAAGTTCAAGTGCAACAGAATAAATTATAGATAAAATAAAAAAACTGGAAAAAAACTGACAAATGCCCCAAAAACAAGTCTCGCACTAATTAAACATATTTGACTCAGCCGTATTTTGAAACAAAGCTACGTTAACTGTAAAAAAACTGAAAAGCTTCAAATCAAATTTAATGGCAACTTTTATCAATTTGCAATTCACCGGTTTATAAATATAACAGACTTGCATATATGCGCCAAAAATGTGAAAAGTCACAAGGATATTACATATTACATAATTGTACAGATGCGTCTATTAAGACCGGTTTGTACAGGCAGTTATAAATGTCACCTGACTCAGAATTCCATCACGCCACTACAGCTATGCGTAATCTAAGTAAACAAACAAACAAGTATTTGAAATGAAATTAAATGATTTACTACGATCAAATAGGCTGGAGGGACAGAAATTATATTGATTATGGCAAATAACAGAAAAAAAAACAAGAGAAAAACTAACAAGCATAACAGCTTCATAATAACAAAATAAAGCACAAGCAACTGATATAAATACAGCAATTACCTTGAAATTAATTTTCACTCAGTAATATAAATATTAATCAATGCTTTTTCTGAAACTAAACGTTTTGAGAATATTTTCGGGTTTGGGGAATTTACAATATGATCTTTTAATGCATTCCAAATACTAACCACTTTATTTGAAAAGAAATGTTTTCTGATTTCTAATCTTGCATTACCGGGTTTTAGTTTCCACGAGTGGCCACGTAAACTAGCCAAAGAACTGAATTCAAACAGTGAATCGGGTTGAAGACTAGTGTAGGACTTTGTAGGACCATGTATATATTTGATGCTTAATCGGTCGGACAAGAGTTCAGAGACGGTTTACGAAACTAGAATTCGGAGTTCGAATTCTGGCCCATTTTTATATTTACGTTGTGCCAAAAGGAAGTGCATTGCAGGTTAATAGTGCACTGCGCAAATTGAAACGGCTACGAAGTTCATACATGTAGCGGGATCCAAAATTTGAGTGAACTTTCTGGCCAATTTTGAGGACCCTCCCCTGATTGACCCAAAATAGCCAAACTTTTGCACAATTTTCGAAAACAATACCCACCTTATTAGATTTTAAATAAGATTAGACCTTCTCCTGAAACTCGTTGGATTCTTTTCTCAGGTCCCTCAATTTTTGTTTTCGGGGCGTTTTCACAAAACATGATGATTCAGAAAAGGCGAAGGTCGATCTTTCGGTGGAGAGGATCCGGTTCAGCTTGGGGGGGGGGGAGAAAACTAGCGTACTTATATTTAAGGTCTGGTGCCCTTCGCCTTTTACAATAAAATTAACTGTATAAAAACAAAAAATGATTACCTACTACTAAGAGTTTCACGTGTAATTCTGGAAAACGTAATTTCAGCAGAAGCTACCCCCCTTAAAATATGTTGAAAAAGATGCATCTAGTCATATTAAAGAGCAACTATTACACGGGAAAAAACAAGTCAGTTCATCAACAAGTCAGTTCGTCAATTCCTTTCTTTAATGAAAATCTCGTTTCGGAGTAAAAAATAAACTTGCTAAAAAACTAGATGTGCCAGTGTTGGTACAAAATTTAGTCTTGAAAGGCTTCAAGTAAGCTTGTAGGCCTACTTCATATCGTCTGTAAGCCTAGTTCATAGTTGTTCCTGTAATTCGTACTTGTCCCTAAGCCAGGTTCATACATGTCAGTAAGTCTAGTTTATATTATTGTCCTTAAGCCAATACGCAAGAACTAACAGAAATCCTACCATGATTTTCTTGCTTATCTTTAGATATCTCCAAGGCTAGCACTTGCCTGCCGGAAATCTAGGCCAAGTCTACTTAAAGGTGGGGGGAGCGGCGGGGTAGGTGACCTCAGCCCCTTGGTTCGGCAATTCCTCTTGAAGCCCCCTAGGGTTGTCACATCACGACAATATCCGCGGGTGGGGGCTCGATTGGACAACTCAAGGATTACGTCCTACACTGACCCCTGGCCCCCACATAGCAGTGGTACTCATTTACCGACCCCGTGGGGATAGACTGCTGGGATAGCAAGAGCACATGTAGCTTTAGTCTCTCGCTCAAGGATAATTCGTAAACCTTGACCTTAAGCCCGGTTCATACTTGTCCTTATGCTTCCCTATCGTTTTGTTCTTAAGCAGTTCTAAGAAAACTATATGGCCAAATGGGTAAATTTTTTGCACGAAGGAAGTTAGGCTCATGTCCAGCTCCCAGGCAAAAAATTTGCCGAAATAATTCTATGAATGCTTCGCAATAGCTGACCGAAATTTGTCCTTGTCCCTTTCCCTATGCTCTTACGGACAAGTATGAACCGGGCTTTAGTCTCTCGCTCAAGGATAATTCGTAAACCTTCCCACATAGCTGTGATATCCATTCAGCAAGGAGCAATAAAGGTTCATTTAGTCTAAAGTGCGTCTAGTTCTTGTGGATGAGCCAGTACAAATCTCGTTATAGAGACATGGAAACTCGGCCGTATTGGACTTTTGTTCGTCTGAGCATGAAGTTTAAAACTAAGCATGAGCTGAAGCCTAAGATAAAAATTCAATGCTTAAAGCCTGACCTATTTTCGTTCACAGGAGATGGACATTCTACAGTCTGCTGTTTTCTCAACGCCAGGCGGTGGGAATCGAACTCCCAACCCTGAGATTGGTAGTCCAAAGCCGTATCCACTCGACTACAAAGGCTACAGAACAGAATTTGCAAGCAAGCGGATACACTTATGCTATCTATATACCTTTGCTGATAGTTTGGAAGTGTATGCTTGAACCAATACCATCCAATGAAAATCAATAAGCCCATACAGCCATTAAAAATCACAGAACACCAAAATCGATCATCAATCTTTCAAATTATTTACTCCAAACAATAATAACAATAAATTCAACTCAAAACCAAAATAATATGGTAACAGGACAAATTATTATTTCCTTAAATCTAAAATTTAAAATAGCATTTTGTGTGGATAGTCTTTTTTTCCCAGACCAAATGTAGCCTTCAGGTATCCGACCAGGTATTTTTTGTCGGCGTGTTTTTTGATGACCTGGTAAACAGCCGCGTCCACATTTTTCTGATCTTCTTTCCGCTGGTCAGAAACCACGTAACCCTGAAACAAAAAATGTAAAAAAAAAGCCTGCATCATATTAATATTCTGGGATACGTCTCCAATTGACGAAATTTGATCTAAAATTTTCGAAAATTCTAAAATTTTTTCTGGGGGCTGCCGCCCCCAGACCCCTGCAAACGCTGTGGCTTACTATTCCTTGTTATGAACTTTCATGAAAGACTATATATGCTTGTCTACTAGAGTACATTATGCTGTATTTACTTGTGTAATATACTGTCTGATATGAAGTTCCCACCTTTTGTTTTTATTTTACCTGTCGGAAAATTTTTTGATTACGTCTCCAGTTGACCAAATTTGTCTGAAAATTCAAAAAAACCTCCATTTTTTCTGACGGCTGCCGCCCTTAGACCCCCGCAACAGTTAGTTTAATTAATTTAAATGACCAAATTTACATTTTGTTATGTAAGCCACTTCGCCAATAAGTGTAAAAATAATTGGATTCTGGGGGCTGAGGCGCTCAGACCCCGCAATAGTGAGTTTGAACAAGTGAGCAAAAAAGTGGACAAGGTGCGACCCCCCTTTTCAAAATCCTGGCTACACACTTGTGTGTAATGTACGTTATGGTTATAGACTGGTGGGTCAAAGTGGGTCGCGGGTCGGGTATTACGGCGCGGGTTGGGTCGCGGGTTACCCACGAGTGTTGAGCCGCGGATTGGGTTGGGTCGCGGGTCGAAAATTTCGACCCGCGTCCACCCCTGGGGGCACCCCAAACAAATTACAGAGGCCCCGAATAAAAACGGGGGCGCCCCCCACCAAAATTACGCCAGGATGCTAAACTAATTTCCTGCCAAACGATTTTCAAGTCCTATTGCCATTGCCCCCAAACTATATATCCCTCTACCTCTTCCTTGGCAGCAAAAATGTCCGTCTGATTCTGCTTGTTTTGACGTCGCTGTCGTTTCTTGCGTCGGAAATAGTCGTCATTGACGTGCTCCGGCACCTCCACGCTAGCCAGATCCAGTTTGGTTGACGTGGCAATGACGTAGCGCTGGTTGACGCGACGCAGGGGGCAACCGTTCAGCTGGTACGGACCTGAAACAGTTTTTAAATACAGGGGAGGGGGGGTAGGCAAGGCAAGGTAATACGAGACGGTATGGCGGACCCCCGCCCCCTTCCTACTCAAAAGTCTGTGGGTGTTACGGAAATCTGAGCAAAAGTTAAGGAAAATGGCGCTTTTTTTGAAATTTTTTTAAAAAATCAGTTTAGCATATTTTTGGTCGATCAGAGAACAGGGAGCAGGTCCGGGAAAAGTTTGACCTCGTATGTATGCTAAATCGTAATCTTGGAATGTTCCGTAAATCTCAATTCAAATCTATGTCTCTCGCTTTTTGAAAAACGCTTGGTGATTTTGTTGCGTCTTTGACAGTTAGCGAAAAGTGACAACTTAATAGCCTACCCCCTACCCAGTAAAACGCATTGTAAGTATTGGAGTCTGACGTAAAACGCTGTTGCAAAAGCAAGCCGCGTGCGACAGCGATGAAAACGCTACGTCTGTTCAGACAGTGAGATTTTTGGGCGGTCACAGCGGCAAAAAATTTACCAAATTCGCAACATGTGAAACGGGCTAAACTAAAATGGCAGTGAAGCACCTTGTTTATGCCTCAAACATTCCAAAATGTCACTATCTTTCTCTATAAATACATCAGTGTTCTAGTATCTAAATTGACGTCGTAAAGAAAATTTCCATAAGCAAATTTTGTGCGAACGCAATCCACTGTTTTTATATAACAGACATTGTGTCAAATCACTATAAGTATATACAAGAGTATTGTTTCATCAGCTATTCAAAACATTTTAAGCCCAAGGGTGATGGCAATAACTTAACAACAGTCTACCAGCTTAGTCTTTCGGTTACACTCTATCATTAGAACTAACCGGTGATCAACAAAAGTCCGCTATTCAGTTGCTTCAAGAAGACGGCCCGCTAAAACATAAAAAACATGAGTTGCAACTAATTCTCCAAACTGTAGTAGACATTAAAGGTAATATTAATATGCTGGTGAACACAAAAAAGTCATCGCAAAGTTTATGCAACTTGAGACTTTCAGTGTATATCCTTATTATTTTCGGTAATTTGGTATATGTAAACAAATTTTAGACAATCGACGTCCAAACAACTGGCACAATCGTTAGGGCAAATTTTTACAAAATGCACAGGTCATTATAAAATTTAAAGCAAAAAAGTGCCAAGAACATTTTTGATTTGGTTTAAAATTTCAATCTCAAGATAAGCCACCACTATGGCTTAACTGCACATCAACGCGTAGCTACTCTTACCTAAAACCACCACTTTAAGATGCCAGGTCACTTTACAAGAAATTTGGGTTTTTCTTCACTCTTTACTGCATGCAGTCCTCGTGAATAAACTGGTTCTGTGAAAAATAACCGCGTCAGGTTTCACTAGTGTGCAAGGTTATTGCCATACACCCACCTTTCCCTTGTGCAGTCCGGCCAGCAGAATAACCACGGTGCCTGGGGTCAGGGTGGAGCGCAGTTTTCGTTTGTGCTGCGAAAACGGCTTTTGGTTACGCGCTTTACGGATCAGTTTGGGTCGTTCAGAATCCAGAAAACGAGGCTGTAACATCACCAAGAGCAAACCAATCAGAGCTGGCATTGGCAATATTATTATAGTAAGAGGTTAGGTGTATATAAAGTACCCTTTTCGAGGTGGTTCAGACGGGAACCCGCTTAGGCAATATTATGTCTGTCCATTGCGCTAACTCCCCAGGATTACTCATTGTCCCCAGTTTTCCGACCAATATTGGATGACAGGCTGGGTAGATTTTGCTTCAGCGCAGCTGACGGAAGACTCGAACCGGGGACCTCTCGATCCCTAGTACGACACACTGCCACTGAGCCACTCCACTTCAATAGTCAGAGGCTAAGGGACTTGTTTAGTCAGACGTTTAGAAACGTATATCTAACTAAACAAGTTAAAATGAGCCAGTGTCAGCCGTTTAATTTTTGGTCCGAATCCGGACGTATTTCTCAACGACAAACACACTAAAAGGTACCTTTTCAATCTTTGTTTACAAAAATTGCACTTTCCCCCATCCCCCTTAAAAAATGGGTTAGGATCCATCCCACCCGTCATAGGTCATGGAATAGACAGCGACATCATACCTCTCGTCTAAGCGGGACTTTTCGTTCCCCTCCATTTTTGTCGCCACCAATATTCTTGGTCACAAAACGCTCAGCTTTCGGCTTCTGGGGTTTCTCTATCTAAACAAATAAAAATAACGAAATAAATAAGAAACATGCATCCAGTATATACATTAGTATTATATATATATATATATATATATATATATATATATATATATATATATATATATATATATATATATATATACATATACATATATATATATATTAGGGATCGACCGGATATCCGGATCCGGATCCGGATCCGGCCGGATCCAGTGGATCCGGATCCGGCGCCGGATCCGGATCCAAACCTGCCGGATCCGGATCCAGTATCAAATTGGCACTTCTTGACGACAACTAATTGTTCCAAGGGTCCCCCCTTTGGTTTTTATGGTCCGGCCGGAAAATTTTTCTGATGCGTCCCCAATTGACCAAATTTGGCCTAAAAATCAAAAATTTCCCCCAATTTTCTTCCTGGGAGCTGCCGCCCCCAGACCCCTGCAACCCTGCAACTGCTTACTATTTCTTGTTATTATCTTTCATCAAAGTCTATACATGAGCACATTCTGCAGCATTTGCATGTCTACACGAGTACATTATGCTGCATTTAGTTGTATAATACACTGTCTTCTGTCTGATGTGGCGTTCCCATTATGTGTTTTATTTTCCTGTCGGAAAAAAATTTCTGATACGTCTCCAGTGGACCAAATTCAAGCTAAAAATTGAAAAATTCTCCATTTTTTTCTTGGGTGCACCACTGGTTTTTACTACAAACAGACTCAATTCATTGCCCTCGATATGGCTGCGGCTATAACAAAATAGCGTAAAGCTGAAAAACGCTAGTATATTATATAAAAAGTCAAAAAAAAATTTTCAGACCCCCGCCCCTCTCCCGAAATCGAAGTCTGGTACCGCCAGTGGTCAAGTTAAACAAAAAAATTTTTGACAATTTTTTTTTGGGGGGCTGCCGCCCCCAGACCCCTGCGACCTTGTGGCTTAGTGATCTTGCATTTGTATTACGTATTATTAATTGCTGATCTAACTGGATAGTGGATTTAATTAAATTCCAGCATAATACGAAACTGAAATATCACGTCACATTTAGGTCTGTGACGTTAACTAATTTTTTGAAAATCTAAAAATTTCTCAGCCTCTGGGGGATGCCGCCCCCAGACCCCTGCCACCCAACTGTTTAGTGCACGCTCACTGCTCAACTGTCGTTTTTATGTCACTATTAGCTCCACGTATACTCAAACTGATACCTTAACAATGCGAAACCATAGGAAGAAGTAAAAATTTCCGAAGCTGCACCCCCCCCTTTTCGAAATCCTGGAACTGCCCCTGAAAATTGTATTTGAAATATATATTAAACAAGAAAGAGAACAAGCTCGGCAAGTGTCGAGAAACAAACAACGTTTCAGGCTAAACGCTAAAGTAACTAAAAAACAAGAAATTAAATTTAAGTACATATAGTCGTGCGGGGAAAAAAACCCTATTTTCAACTTTTCGGGTCCTCCTGCGCTCCACATAAATCGGATGCATTAATGCTCGCGGCTGTTATAACGGCCATCTTTCGCCTAACTGTTGCACTAATAAAATGGATTCTAACTACTCACGTTTCTGAGTAATAAGCCTCGAAACCTCCGGGGAAAAAAACGAATTCTACGAATCAAAACTGATCCTGTATTGTATTACCATTGTTATAAAAAATGTCCTTCATAAAAGATTAGCAGCTTAGGTATAATACGAATACTGACTTCGGTGAAAAAAAGCTAGACATATATAGAGACACTCAGGACAAGTTTCTCTGTCGAAAAAACTCATCTTGCTAAACGAAACACCATTTTCACAATACATAAGAAACAGCATTACACACATATATATATATATATATATATATATATATATATATATATATATATATATATATATATATATATATATATAATACCAACCTTGAGTGCTTTCTTTTTGTATGCTCCTTTGAGGGCAAACATTCTGGCGCGAGAGAATCTGTAAATGCCTCCGGGCAGTTTGAAATTTCGGGGAGCGTGAGGCTTCTTGTCCTTTCCTGCCATTTTAATCACTAATTTTCCTACAATTTCTGAAATACACACATAGCGAGCTGAATTATTTTTATAAATAATAATAATAAATATATAAATAATAGAATAGATTGAACAAAAAGCTCGGATAAAAAGCCTGGCTCAGTGGCGTAGCCAGGGGGGCCAAAGCCCCCCCTCAGCGGTTTTGCCCCCCCCCCAGCGATTTGGGCCCCCCCCTCGGATAAATTTGGGTCGCGTAGCACCCCCACAGGAACCCAACCCCCCGAAAACAGCAAGATAATTGCAAGAAAATTATAAGATCTTATTTGCAAAACTGACAACTTACAGCGTTCATGCGAAGATCACCCACTATTTTGACCAATAACCCGAAGTTATTGACCATTTTTCAACTAATTATCTGACTCTTTTCTTACAAGTTTCATCCAAATTTCGATCAAAGATCATCAACGTATCAGCAAATTTTCAACGAATTATCTTATCGTTTTCTCACGAATTTCACTCAAATTTCCTCAAAATATCATCCAATTATCGTCAAATTTTCGACAAATTATCTTACAATTTTCTCACGAATTTCACACAAATTTCCACAAAAAATCATCCAATTATCATCAAATTTTCCAGATCAGGCAAAAATATTGCTTATGCATACATATCCTCGCTGTTTGTAATAATTTTTGTAGTTTTTTGATACTTGTTTGTTTTAATGGTTTTAACAGGCAATCAATGGGGTTAAATGCAGTTGGGGGGCGGGAAATAGTGGACCTATTTTTTTCAGTAGAGCACCTTTGCGGAAGCATTTTTGCTTCAAGAACCCTTATTTCATTTTTTGGATTTTGCGAGATATATCCCCCGAAATCTGAACCCTCAGTGCAGGGTTGGCAGTCTCGGTCTCGGTCTCGGTCTCGTAAAAAACCCGAGACTAGGCTGGTCTCGGTCTCGGTCTCGGTCTCGGTCTCGGTAGGAAAACCGAGACCTGCCATAGGGTGGTCTCGGTATTTCAGATGAGGCTAGAAGTTTTGAAATTTTTTACGATCACGAAGATTTTTTTTAAGATTCAAGATTCCAAATAGAATGCCAAGCATGGAATGGTCAAAACTGTCTGCTGCAGAAGAATGTCAGTTCACGGGCAAACTAACTTCAAGTTTAAACTTTGTACAGTTACTAACTTCAAGGTTAAACTTTGTACATCGAGCTATTAATTAAAGTTTGAGCTATACATAGAACGGGTTGTCTGACTTAGCGATATTGCATTTGTATGTGGAACCACTCAAGCATAATGTGAAACAGTATATAGAAATACTGACCATCATTTACCAAACAGTGCTAACTTCGTAGTTAATTTGTAACTAAAAATTGGTTTCAGCAACGTTACGAAGCGCGAATTGGGTGGCAGTTTAATTGAATTTCTTGAGCCCCAACCTCTCAACGCATGTCAAAGCATTAAGTATCTGAAAAAACCTAGGCACAATCAAATGCTTTTTGGGCTATCGAGTGGTTGAGGCATCAAACCTTTCCCCCCACCTAACTGTGTCAGCTGGAGAAACTTTTCTGGTCCGTGATGATGCTCCTATTAGCACTTCTGATAGTAGCACCACTGCACCAGAACGGACGATTCTACGCTGGCACTCAACGATTCTACGCTGGCATCGGAGTCAGACTGTCAAAGTGCAAATATATGTATGCAATGCACTATAAAACATACTGTGGTATGCGAATAAGTGTGCGAAACTTTTAAAACATTCCAAAAGTTGACAGAATTGCGGAAAAATAATCCTATAGTCCGGCTGTCAATCACCTACTCTCATGCTTGCGGTCGTTTACAATGTTAAGTTTCTCGCAACTTCCCAAGACATACACTCATAAACTTAACCTGATGGTCACTTTTTGTAACTTAATCATTATTTTTTCACATTTCAAAGTATTTCAAATTTTTAAAATTGAAACTTAAAAAAAGGACCCCCAAGGGCTGGTCTCGGTCTCGTAGGTCTCGTTTGGGTGGTCTCGGTTGCCTGGTCTCGGTCTCGGTCTCGGTCTCGGTCTCGGTTGCAAACCCGAGACTTGCCAACCCTGCCTCAGTGAAAGACGTTTCGCAATTTTTTCAAAACCCGTGTTTTTTCTAAACGTGTTTAAATGGAGTCGGAACGATGTTTACAATTTTTTGGAATCAAAACAAAGCCACGTTAACCCCGTTCCATCCGAAACATTGGCCAAATTCACAAATACAAATTTATGGATAGGGGTTCAATTACAAAAAATGCTTCCCTTGAGCTGCTATACTCCAAAAAATAGGGCCACTATTTATATATCCCTAACTGCATTTAACCCCTTATTTATGTTGCAATGTTATATACTCTAGATTTTGATTGCTAGAGATCGGGTTGGGGGCTTGGCTGACGCTGGCGGTTCGGGTTCTATATGTTTATTATATAATAGATGGGGTGGGAAGCATGTGGCAGCCGAAAATAATATTTCCGGTAATCTTCAGTTTGACCCGGCGATTCGGCCCAGCGACAATTAGGGCTGGCGGCGAACAACCAGTTATAAATAGAACATTTACTGATTAGTGATTAGTATTATAAAAGAAGACGCATTATTTTCCTAAATTATGTAGAAAACTGTTGAATTCTACTGGAAACGCATCGAAAAATTGCTAAATTAGATCAAACATGTCACGGGGTCCACATTTTGGGAACCCTCTCCTCCTGTCCTGATTGACCAAAAATACCCTAAATTTTGTAAAAAATTCAGCAAAAAGGGGCATTTTTTCAAAATTGTGCCCGAATTTTGGGGACCCTCCCCCCGGCTCCTCGATTTGGGGCGGGTCCCCCCCCATCCCTCCCCCCTCATATATACATCAGGGTTGGCGAGACAGCGCCCAACCCTAGAATGTATGAATTAGACAGAAAATGTTGATATATATATTAGTAAGATAAAAGTAAGAAGATAGACTGAAAATAACAGGATATTAATAGGAAAAAGTAAGAAAATAGACTGATAATAGAATAGTAGTAGGATAAAAGTAAGAAAATAGACTGAAAATAATAGGATATTAGTAGGATAAAAGTAAAAAAATAGACTGAAAATAATAAGATATTAGTAGGATAAAAGTGAGAAAATAGACTGAAAATAAAAGGATATTAGCAGGATAAAAGTAAGAAAATTGTAAGAAAAGAATAGGTTAAGTTGAAGAAAAGTCTATGAAATCAAGTAGATAAGAGCACGAATTTCGTAGGAAAAAAAAGGATAATTCGACGAAATTAGCACCAAAAGTTTGTGATGAGTGACTGAAATACTTAGGATAAAAAAGGGGTTAATGGTACGATCGTTGGACTGAAAATAAGTTTTTTTGCAGAAATTTATAAGAAAATGGAAGGATATTTTTACGAAAATTATAGGGTAATTGAGGTAGTTTTGCAGGATAATTAGCAGATATTTTCTAGATAATTATGCGTTCGTGTTTTGATATGTCGTCCATATTTTGAAGAAAAATTTTCCAAAGTTTGGGTTTCCTGTGTTTGTCCCGGATTTTTCAAGCCAGACTTACGGCTAAAAATCCGAGCTTTTTATCCCGACTTTTATGAATACCGGCCTTGGGCTTAGGTTCCGGCTTAGGTTTGCTTAGGCTTAGAAAATAGGTCAGAAAACACAAATTTTTAGGAAAAATCGTGCCAGCTAAGCCTAAGCGTTGCCTTAAAATAATGACGATTCGGCCTGGCGACGATTCGGCCTGGCGATGATTCGGCCTCGTGACAATTCGGCCTCGTGTTATACGACCTAAAAATGTCCACACGTAAAAATTGAATTGTGGTTGAAAAGTTTACATATGTAGAACTCACGGCACAAAAGTCTCGTTAACGCAGCTTCCAGCTTGACCTGAAAATTTTATGTGCTTTTTCTTCCTGCAAGGCTCATTACATTAACTAAACATTTAACATATACATTTCAAAATAAATAAAACTGAAGCCCGATTCAAACGGTGCGTTTTTGCCGCTGCGATTTCAGCGCAGGGTGTCGCACACGAAACGTAACGTCTGAACAAACGTTGCGTATCGCAAACTATTTTGCTGCGTCTTTACTGTTTTAGAAATTTGACACAGCTTTGCGAATATTGTTGAAACCTACATACAGGAAAAAAAATTTCGAAAAGTGACTGAAAAGTGAAGGAACACAGGAAAACAAGGCATCTGAATTTTCTGTAATTTTTTTTCGGTTACAGATTTTTCAGATGTTTTTTTACTCTTTCCATTCAGAGACATTTTACAGACTTTCAGAGGAATTTCAGATAAAGTTCAGAAAAATTCAGGGGAAATTCAGATAATTTCACCCAGAATTCAGAGACTCTGAATTTTATCTGAAAAAAATGCCACTGACTTTTCATATAAATTTCAGAAACTTTTAACCCAAATTTCAGATAAAGTTTACCTAACTTTTACAGATGTGAAAAGCATGTGAATTATCTGTGAAACTCCTGTAAGAAGTATCTGAAATTTATCTGAAAAGCCAGTAACAATTTTTTCAAATAAAATTCAGAGACTCTGAATCAGAGTCTCTGAATTCGGATCAAGTGCAGTTGGGGGGGGGGGAATAGTTGACCTATTTTTTGGAGTAGAGCACCTTGGGGGAAGCATTATTTGTAATAGAACCCCTATCCACAAATTTGGATTTTCTAAGCTATGACCCCTTGAAAATTGCATTTTCAGTGTTTTTGGCAGTGGCGTACCCAGGGGGGGGGCTAGGGGGACATCAGCCCCCCCCTTCGCGATTTTAGCCCCCCCCTTCGCGATTTCAGCCCCCCCTTTTTTCACTTTTTTCCTGTGGTCTTCTTTGGTTTTATGACACCGCTGAAAAAATTTTCCGGCACGTTCCCAATTGACTAAAATTGCACTGAAATTTCAAAAATTTTCCAAAATTTTCTTTCGAGGGGATCTCGCCCCTAATTCATTACTGCTCTAATGTATATACATGACTTATATCTGCTATGGTGCATTAATAATGAGTAATGCTGACAACTATTATTGGTATTTAGTTATATATTTTGTGTGGCTTTTAATTAAAAACCGTGTGGTGGGTGGAGTGGAGGACGAACGTCTAAGGACAGCCCTTGTCACCCATGGTTTTTCTTCAATTTTTTCCTGTATACAACGTATTTTTCAGGTTTGCTAGTCCCCCCATGGGCCGATTTTTTGTGCTTTTTTTATCTAAATAGGTTAAAAGTTTGAAATATTTGACATAACAAAATCTGACTCTGAACAGACCGCTGCTACAACTATGATTTCACGACAAGTGTTGCTTAGAATTGGTTTTTCTATGCAATTATTATTTCAAAATTCTAAAAATACTCCAGCTTCTGGGGGGGGGGGCTGCCAAACCCAGACCCCTGCAACCACTCTTTTTTTACTACCAGTGTTGCTTAGAATTGCTTTTTCAATGCAAATTTTATTTCAAAATTCTAAAAAAGCTTTAGCTTCTGGGGGCTGCCGCCCCCAGACCCCTGCAACCACTCTTTTTTTACTACCAGTGTTGTTTAGAATTGCTTTTTCAATGCAAATTTTATTTCAAAATTCTAAAAAAGCTTTAGCTTCTGGGGGCTGCCGCCCCCAGACCCCTGCAACCACTATGATTTCACAACAACTGTTGCTTAGAAATGGTTTTTCAATGCAAAATTTATTTCAAAATTCTAAAAAAGCTCCAGCTTCTGGGAGCTGCCGCCCCCAGACCCCTGCAACCACTATGATTGCACGACATGTTGCGTAAATAAATCTTTTTTGCAATATCAATGAAATCAGTAAAAAAATTTTAAAAAGCTGAACTTTCTGCAGACTGCCGCGGACTGCGTGTGCGTTTTCACCCTTTCACCCCCCCCCCCCCCGGTCGTCGACCATCAGTTCAGCCCCCCCCCTTCGCGAAATCCTGGGTACGCTACTGGTTTTTGGAAATGAACGTGGGCTAAAGTTCGAATTTAAAATTGGCTATAATCTTTGTTTTTGGATAGTTTTGAGTGCGTTATGTTGTTTTAAGGCATCGTCTAGGCTTAGTTAGCAGGATTCTCTGGGCTAAGCTGGCAGTATTTTTTCTGAAAATTTCTATTTTTTATTGCCTAAGCCTGAACCTAAGCCGAAGCCTAAAGGCCGATTCACACGCTGCGATTTTACTGCGATTTTGCCGCAGCGTTTTTGCCGCTGCGGCAAAACGCAGCTTGCCGCAAGCAAAACGCAATGTCTGAACAGACGCAGCGTTTTTAGTGCGGAATGCCTGCGTCTTGAATTTGCCGCAGCGTTTCAAACGCCAGACTGCAATTCGACCTGCGATTTCATTGCGTTTTGATGCTACGTTTGTGTTGGTTTAAACAATTTTTGCTTAGCACTTTGTCATTTTTTTGAAACAGTGAAGACTCAGCAAACTGACCTGCGAGACGCACTACGGCCGCAAAGCTTGTTCAGACGGTGCGTTTCGCTTGCGACACCCTGCGGCTTGCGTTTTGCGTCAAAATCGCAGCGGCAAAAACGCACCGTGTGAATCGGCCCTAAGCCTAAAGGCCGATTCACACGCTGCGATTTTACTGCGATTTTGCCGCAGCGTTTTTGTCGCTGCGGCAAAACGCAGCTTGCCGCACGCAAAACGCAATGTCTGAACAGACGCAGCGTTTTTAGTGCGGAATGCCTGCGTCTTGATTTTGCCGCAGCGTTTTAAACGCCAGACTGCTATTCGACCTGCGATTTCATTGCGCTTTGATGCTGCGGACGTGTTGGCATAAACAAATTTCGCGGACTAATTTGTCATTTTTTTGAAACAGTAAAGACGCAGCAAACTGACCTGCGAGACGCACTGAGGCCGCAAAGCTTGTTCAGACGGTGCGTTTCGCTTGCGACACCCTGCGGCTTGCGTTTTGCGTCAAAATCGCAGCGGCAAAAACGCACCGTGTGAATCGGCCTTAAAGGCCGATTCACACGCTGCGATTTTCCTGCGATTCTGCCGCAGCGTTTTTGCCGCTGCGGCAAAACGCAGCTTGCCGCACGCAAAACGCAATGTCTGAACGGACGCAGCGTTTTCAGTGCGGAATGCTTGCGTCTTGATTTTGCCGCAGCGTTTCAAACGCCAGACTGCTATTCGACCTGCGATTTCATTGCGTTTTGATGCCGCGGACTTGTTGGCATAAACAAATTTCGCGGAGAAATTTGTCATTTTCTTGAAACAGTAAAGACGCAGGAAACAGGCATGCGAGACGCACTGCGGCCGCAAAGTTTGTTCAGACGGTGCGTTTCACTTGCGACACCCTGCGGCTTGCGTTTTGCGTCAAAATCGCAGCGGCAAAAACGCACCGTGTGAATCGGCCTTAAAGGCCGATTTACACGGTGCGTTTTTGCCGCTGCGATTTTGACGCAAAACGCAAGCCGCAGGGTGTCGCAAGCGAAACGCACCGTCTGAACAAGCTTTGCGGCCTTAGTGCGTCTCGCAGGTCAGTTTGCTGCGTCTTTACTGTTTCAAAAAAATGACAAATTGGTCCGCGAAATTTGTTTATGCCAACACGTCCGCAGCATCAAATCGCAATGAAATCGCAGGTCGAATAGCAGTCTGGCGTTTAAAACGCTGCGGCAAATTCAAGACGCAGCCATTCCGCACTAAAAACGCTGCGTCTGTTCAGACATTGCGTTTTGCTTGCGGCAAGCTGCGTTTTGCCGCAGCGGCAAAAACGCAGCGGCAAAATCGCAGTGAAATCGCAGCGTGTGAATCGGCCTTAAGTTGCGTAGCTAATGATAATATTGGTTATCCACTCTTTAAAATACAAAATCTACATAGGAACAATTTGTGGTACAACACTATTTGAATATTAACAGCAATGAAAGGAAATTTAACTAATTTAAGACTACATTTAAGGTGGCGCTCCTGAAATGTGACTTTTTAAAAAACGGCAGTTTGGGGCCAATTTTAGATATGTACACAATGGCAAGCTGGTGTAAAAGTATGCCTAAATACAAAAAATGAAGTTGATTGATACAAATTAGCATTCACTGTAGACCAAACGTGAGTGGAATTTCGGCTTGCGATTTCTCTTCGCAAGTAAGTAGCTGTTGCACAATCAATAGCTCATTTTGCTCGCCTCAACGTGATCGAGCGGTCGCAAAAAGTCATTTTTGATGAATATGATTGATATGTCGAAAATTTGCGTTTGTATTCACACGCACTATATTTCTGTTTCATGCAGAAAGTATTGCGTTAGTTCACAAAAAAATTATACCACACTCAATAAAACACCAAAAATTTTTAATCACGTTTCAGTAAAACACTACTGCTAGTGTTTTTCAGCCTTTCAAATTCATTACATACGTGTAAATGCACTGGCTTATGAAGGCATTTCCGTGAAAATCTATTTTTCTTGACGAAATTTGCGCAAAAATGTTCAAAATTTTTTTATGTGATATGTACATCAAATTGAAGGAAATTCACTTCTGATCAACTTTTGTTCTTACGATGCATGTTTATTTTTGCGCGTTTTCAAAATAATGGCCAAAACCCACATTTCAGGAGTGCCACCTTAAGCCCCATACTAAGCCTAAGCCCTAAGCCTAAGGCCGTGTTTACATTGAGCTTTTTTTCAGCTGCTCGAGCAGCTGAAAAAAGCTGCAGCTTTTTTTCAGCTGCTCGAGCAGCTGGAAAAAAGCTGGAGCAGCTGAAAAAATGCGGATAAGTATGGCGGTCACTATAGACTAGCTGCTCCGTTGTCATGACAACGCTGCAGTTCCAGCTTTTTTTCAGCTGCTCCAGCTTTTTTTCGCCGTTTCCGGCTTTTTTGCAGCTGCTCGAGCAGCTGAAAAAAAGCCGGAAATGGCGAAAAAAAGCTCAATGTAAACACGGCCTAAGCCTAAGCCCAAGCCTAAATTAAGGCCAAGTCTGAAATTGGTCAAAAATTGGACGTTTCTGGCGAATTTGGCACATTTTTCGGCTGGAACACCCGGTCAAAGAGCCTTTGTTTTGATTCTAAAAAATTGTAAACAATAATCTGACACCATTTAGACACGATTAGAACGCAAAAATCAAGGGCTTTGGAAAAAAACTGTAAGGCCGTGTTTACATTGAGCTTTTTTTCAGCTGCTCGAGCAGCTGAAAAAAAGCTGCAGCTTTTTTTTGCCGTTTCCGGCGTTTTTTCAGCTGCTCGAGCAGCTGAAAAAACGCTCGAGCAGCTGAAAAAAAAGCAGATAACTATGGCGGTCACTACAAACTAGCTGCTCCGTTGTCATGACAACGCTGCAGTTCCAGCTTTTTTTCAGCTGCTCCAGCTTTTTTTCGCCATTTCCGGCTTTTTTGCAGCTGCTCGAGTAGCTGAAAAAAAGCTCAATGTAAACACGGCCTGAAAAAAAGCTCAATGTAAACATTAAACGTCCCTCACTGAGGGTTCAGATTTGGGGGGTCATATCTCAGAAAATCCAAAAAACGAAATAGGGTTTCTTGAAGCAAAAATGCTTTCCCCAAGGTGCTCTACTCAAAAAAATAGGTCCACTATTCCCCCCCCCCCCAACTGCATTTAACCCCTGAATTTGGGTGAAATTCTCTGAATTTTTCCTGAATTTCTCTGAAATTTATCTAAATTTCCTCTGAAAGTCTGTAGAGTCTTTGAATGGAAACGGTAAAAAAACATCTGAAAAATCTGTAACAGAAAGGTATTGTAACGGGGACGTTCGATTCCGTCTCCGTCCCCCCCCCTTACTTAAACTTATGCTACGTATATTATTAATTACCCTAAACTTTCTCATACCCTAACCCCCTGTCACCTACCTAAATTAATACGTTTTTAGTAATTCTAAACTTACCCAGCGTCCCCTAGTAATCCTAGCTACTCCTTATCACCCCCATTAACTACCCAGCTAAAGGCACCGCTGACAGGCACCGTAACCCTTCTTTGAAACTCGATATTTACCGGCACCAAATAATCGGCACCCGAAGGAATGCTAGTAGTTGTTGAGTTGGAGTTGGTGTGAGAAGTCGGAGAGAGACGGTTGTGTGAGGTGGAGATTGACTGAGTTGAGTGTGAAGTGGAGATTGGATTGGTTAGTGAGAGAGAGAGAGATCTGGTGGAGGAGTTGTTGATTCGGGAACGGTAGAGTTGGGTTGGACTGGTGTATTAACTGTGTGAACTGTATTGAAGGTATTGGTGACCTGTTGTGCTATTGCTTGTTTTATACAGTGGTAAACTTGGAACCGTGACTTGTGTTCATAGTGATTTCTTAGTGACCAGAAAGGTAGTTAGGTGAACCCGTGACTTGGCACTTGTTTGTCCTGCGGCACAGAGGCATTGGCCTAGCCCCCACCTCGCATCAGCCCATATTTGCGGCTTGCCTTTTTAGGCACTACATCTTGACTCGACCGTGTTCTTCGTAGTTAGGAATTAGGCACCAGACTAAGGACGCATTACAAATTAGTATTAATTACTTAATATTCACCACCCAAAAACCCCTAACTTTCAACTATTTCCTTTCTGGTTACATGGCATCCCTGGCAACCACTCATATTAAATTTAAATTTTAACCCATTTTTGGATTTTAGCTTTTCAGCATTTGTATTTAATAAATGTCTCAGAATCAAACCGATCAGACGGCACCCACAGAACGGGATATAAGGCACCTTCATATTCAATTGCAAAGGCAACACGAAGCAATTGAACAACAAGCCCAACAAATCCAGGCACTGACCCAATCCCTAGGCACTAATCGGTCACCGCCACCCCCTCTCCTAAAGCTTAACAACGTTGAGCTGAAATTGTTTACTGGTGAAGGTGATGTAGATTTTCAACAGTGGTTGGAAATTTTCGAGCTAATCGCAACCAGTCTAAAGTGGTCAGATGAAACTAAATTAGAGCAACTCCCCGCAAATCTCCGTGAATTTGCCCTCGATCAATTCAAAACCATCCCCCTGGAACGTCGCCAAACCTACCCCCAGTTACGTAGAGAACTTCTCCAAATCCTACTCCCTGCTGAAAATCAGCGAATTAATGGTTATGTCCTCCAAGCCCGTACAAAACAACCAAATGAAACCCTGGCACAGTACAAACAAGACATTAAACGTCTTGGTCAATCGGCATACTCTGATTTTGCACCAGAAATTCAAGATCATTTTACCAAAGAGGCATTTATTTCTGGGCTCCCTGAAGAACTAAAGGAATATGTTTTAGAGAAAGAACCCAATTCCCTGCAAGAGGCATTTACCCTGGCAAAGAAACGTGAGGCACAGAGTTTTCTGGTTCATAACAAGGCACCCACATTGAAAACCGGCACCCCTGCTCAAGTAAATATGACAGATACTTTAACCAGTATTCAGAAAACGCTCAACGAGCAACAAAAAGCTTTGTCAGAAATAAAGGCACCCGCAAACTCTGTTGATGTAGTGACAGACCGACTGGCAAAAGCTCTAGAAATTGCTGTCATTGGTTCCAGGCAGCCGTCTAGAAACTATTCACCAGAATTCCGATCTCGTGATCGACAACGGCACCGTAATTTTGACCGATCCCCAACTCCTTTTCCATCTCGGCACCACAAAAATCCTAGTCGTTCTCGTTCGCCCTATAATTCTCACAGCTGGCGACATGAAACTCATTACCCTCCCCGTTATGATGGCAAACGTTCCCCCCCACGCTACGATCGGAACCGACCTCAGACGCGCTACGAGTTCCCCCGCTCTAGCACTCGCTATGAATCTGCGAGGTCTCCTTCTCGCTACGAACGGGCCGACTCACCGGCACGTTATGAGGCACCTCGCACCCCTCCACGCTATGTGCGCTTTGAATGGTCACCACGCGGCGAGCCTATATGTGCTCGCTGTGGACGAGAAGGTCACATCAGATCATTTTGTGGGCAAATGCGACTAGATGCTTGGCAACCGCATACGCCACCACCTGCAAAACCTTATGGGCACTACAGTGATCACTACCGTGAGCGAGACCGGCTGCCGCTTAGGCGCGAGCCAAGTGACCAGTCAGAACGACAGGTAGCCACACCTGAAAAATTTCGTAGCAGAGATAGAACCCCCAACCGTGACCCGACACCCTACCGCGATCGTGCACCCAGTACCGACCGAAATAGGCACCCAAGTAATCACCACCAGCGGTCTCGATCTTCCAGTCAGCATCGGGTCCAGACAATAGAGTGTAACCCTGACGTTTACCCATTTCATGACGTTACAGGACTGACTGTGGATGAGTCCATTAGCCAGACTGACTTTGACACCGAATTCTTGGCACTATTTGACCACATGTCTATTGACGACGATGAACCCCCTGTCGTCACTCCCCCTTGCCTTAATGCAATCACAGTAACTCCAAACGATCCCGAAACCCAACCCTTTGTGGATGCGCTCTCGCCTGAATCACCCCAAGAATCAGATTCCGATTCGAACACTCCTGATTATGATAGTGCTCCTGATTTCCCACCCGCACATAGTCATGCTACTTTTATAATTGAAAGTACCGAACCCCGAGGCACCCTACAATGCGAAACTGATTCTGATCACGATACTGAGCCACTCCCAAGTGAAATTGACGACAGTGAAACAGTGGACAATCTGTGTGTACCCCCCCTTAGCCTGCGTCGCAGCCCTAGAGTGTCTAACCTGTCCCAGTATTTTGCTCTTGAAGAAGCAACGGCTGAAGTATCTTTTCTGTCCCGTCTGCTTCTGATAGCCCAGTGTACCGGATTCGTACTATGCATCATTTTGTTTTGGCTCCTAGTTCCAAAAGTGTCCGGACACTCTTTTCAAATCTGCCAACAAACACCCGGAGGGCACCCTATTGCTGTACCAACCCAAATCAACTGCTTGGCACCTAGACCAGCATTAGTAGCTAGAAGACGGGCACAAATTTGGCTACCCCGATCAACCCCCCATACGGCACCTGCAGCCTCTTGTCAGTTGCGTCAGTCTATTACATGCACCCATGTAGGTTTTTTGGGATCCCGTGGAATTATCTCGGACTCAGTAAACTACCTCTACGTAAGTCCAGAAACCTGCCACAAAGCATGGACACACAAAAAGTTCAACAATAAACCTTTGTCCCCTTTGAATGATGAACTATGGTCAAACAACAAATCCCATGTCCCAGCTTTTAAATGGTGTTGCTACGATAAATGCACCCAGACCGAAAATTTCATTCTCAATATAGGCACCCTCGCTACTATTGATGGCACCACACTGCTGAGTAATTTAGGAATAATTAGTAACTATACCGGCAAAACTAATTTTAGCTATGATGGCGCTACAGTTATTGTGTGGAATTCTGAGGACCTGTTTCCCATATGCCCATTTGAACCCCAGCTTTTTTATGACACTCAGATAAGTGCCGGCCACGTTGTGATTGACACCATACAGGGCGCATTTTCCTTAACCCGTCATGTCACCCATGACTGCCTGCCCCCGTCTACCTATCTGACCGACCAAGGAGTCGCTTTGCGATTTCCTGGTGTTGATTTTGACACCCTACGTGAAGCTTTGCACCCATACCCCCATACTGGCACTCACCATGGCAATGCTGACCCAATTAATGCAAAACTGAATTATTTGCTGTATAAGACGCAACAGACCGAAATAGATAATTTCCGCCAAGTATGGCTGGCTATTTGTCATCTAGCGAATCAGCAACTGCAAATAATTCACCAGTTACTACGCATTGAACCCACCCTAGGCGCCCGTGTATTGCTCAACCGAACCGACATTTTTGCAAAATTTTCCGGTGAAGCATTACTAGTTTGGCCTTGCTTACCTGTGGAACCCACCCAAATCTACTGGGATTATGAATACAACCGAACTTGCTACGAGCTCATTCCCGTTATTTTTAACTCCACGCTTTATTTTTTATCTGCCGGTGGTACTGATCTTGTTCCTTATTCCCCGACTATACCTTGTCCACCCCCTCTACGTGGCTTATTCTTCAATGGCACCTGGCGATCTACCAACGGCACCGTAGCTGTGTCCACTCTGCCCGCCGAGTTGGCTTGGCAAGGCAAGTGGATTTCATTCACTTTTAACTCCCCTCCGATAGTCACAACCCCAAACCAAGCCACCTTTCAACTTACCTTACTCCGGCAATACCTATCCAAGACACACCAGCTAGAGCTTAAACTAGCTGCTTTGGCTACTTACGCCTCTACCTTTTCCTCCGACCCCACTGCAATTGAGCACGTAATTTCAGGCTTCTTCAAAGGTGCATCCCATTTAGCAGAAACCGGTGTTGGTATTCTGCAAAAACTAAAGGGCCTGCACTTGTACAGCAATCCATTCTTGGATTTCTTTTTGCACGGCCCAATGCAACTGTTGGTAAATTTCACTGTTTTAGCCTGTCTACTGTTGGTTATAATTATTGCAACTTATCGCCTCACCCGGCACTTATGTGTAGGCATCCAACCTGACCACACCCATGACACGGTACCAGAAGTATTCCACATGCCACCTTGTCACCCACCGGAACGACATGTATCTTGGGCACCCCCTACATATATCGAATCTGAACTACATGAGGATCTGTATCGATCAAATACACCTCCTCTTCCACCCCCACCGTCCGAACTAGAACCTGAATATACGGGCACTGCAGAAAGTCATACTGTAGCTGAAATTAATATTTTTGAACCCAACGAACTGAATTTGCTAAACCCAGACCCGTTTCTGTATCTCACAATGGCCCACATGAGCCATATAATTGCCAATTTCGACAGCCCTTCGCCCCCAGTGACGAATAAATCTTCAATCCCTGACTCTATTCCCCATGCCGAGGAAACCCACATTCGACCTATTCAAGCAACTATACCTTTGAAACTGAATGGGGCACCCATGAAGGCACTGTTCGACACTGGCGCTACAATTACATTAGTAGCTAAAAAGTGCCTCTCCAGTGTCATCTCCATGTTCCCCTCAAAAATGATGGCAAGTTCAGTAACAGGACACAACCTCACAATCCTCGGCGCCATTCTGGCCTCACTCACCCTTGGAACCCATACCGTGAATCACATTGTCCACGTGGCAGATAACTTGCCACACTCATGCGTTATTGGCACTGATGTAATGCCCAAATTTGGTCCAATCCTGATTGACTTCCAACAGAAAACCCTGACTATACACGGGGCACCCATACCGCTTGGCCCACCCACTACCCCTATACCTAAGCGATTTTTATATAACGATACCCTCTCTGTGCACCTGATCAGAGATGTAGTCATTCCAGCAAGAATACAAGCAAACATCTTAGTAGCTTTGAATAAACCAATCAAAGCAGATGTTCTTTTTGAACCTAACCAGTCCCTGTCTTTGTCCCACCGCATCTACCCAGCAAGAGCCCTCGTTAACGGAACCCATGGATTCATATGCACACGTGTTATTAATCCCACTTCGGCACCGGTATTCTTACGTGCAGGCATACAAATTGGCACTCTGAGCCTATTGGCAGATAGATGTAAAGTGTACACAATCGGCACTGACAACACGGGCACCAAAACCACACCTAAACCGGAATTCGATTTGGAACCCGCCAGTAAGCTACTTCGACCTGAGCAAACCAACCAGTTATCTGACTTTCTCAACAGTTTCACAAATGTATTTGCAACCCATAAATACGATCTGGGAAGATTAGTGAACGTCAAGATCGAGCATTCACTCGATACAGGCACCCATCCACCTATTAAACAACGGCCCTACCGTATCCCCGTTTCTCAACGTCCCAAAGTGCAAACCCACATTGACGAAATGTTAGAAAATGGCATCATCCGCCCCAGCACATCCCCTTGGTCATCCCCGCTTTTACTAGTGAAAAAGAAAGATGGATCCGACCGCTTCTGTGTAGACTTTCGCAAACTTAACTCTGTCACCAAAAAGAACTGTTGGCCATTACCCCGTTGCGATGAAATTTTAGATTCTTTAGGCAGAGCTAAATTTTTCACGTCCCTAGACTGCTGTAGTGGTTACTGGCAAATCCCTCTCAATGAACAAGACAAAGCCAAAACAGCCTTTACCTCCTTTGTTGGCTTATATGAGTTCAATGTTCTGCCCTTTGGACTGTGTAATGCACCGTCCACGTTCCAGCGAACCATGGAGTTCATTCTTTCGGGCCTTAGCTGGAAGCTCTGTTTGTGTTACATTGACGATATAGTTGTTTATTCCCCTTCTTTTTCCCAACACCTTAAGGATCTGGAACAGGTATTTCAGCGTCTTCGGCGCCACGGCTTAAAACTAAAACCCCAAAAGTGCACCTTTTGTCGAGAATCTATCCCTTTTCTCGGTCACATCATCTCCCGCCACGGCATGCAACCCGACCCTTCCAAAATTGCCCCCGTTAAGAATTACCCCCAACCGAAAACTGTTCCCCAGTTGAGACGTTTTCTTGGACTAGCCTCATACTATCGGCGATTCATTTTGAACTTTGCACAAATTGCTGCACCCCTCACTGGACTGCTGAAGAAAGACACAGTATACCAGTGGGCACCAGATTGTGAACAGGCATTTCAAACCCTGAGAGCTAAGCTAATTTCGGCACCCATTCTGACATACCCTGATTTCACTCTCCCTTTCATGCCGCCCGCCCCTCCCCCCCCCCCTAGCAGCAAGAAGCTCTAGCCGTTGTATGGGCAGTTTCTTACTTTCGATGCTATTTATATGGGCACCATTTCGCAATTTTCAACGACTGCTCATGTCTTAAAATGGTTATTTACAGCTAAAACCCCCTCTAATAGACTGGCACGTTGGGCACTTCTTTTGCAAGAGCACGATATGGAGATTAAACACCGTCCAGGTCGTGCTAACTCTAATGCTGATGCACTCAGCAGAATTGAACATAACTCTGCAGTGAACTCCATTGAAATTGACACCCCCGCTGACATCCGCAAACTACAATTCAGTGACCCATTCCTCGCCCCAATCTGCAAATATCTTGAAAATAAATCTCTGCCCTCAGATCCTCATGGCCGTCAGCTTGTGGCACAGCAAGCCAAACTCTATACCCTCCGCGACACACTGTATTACCTTGGCACCCACCCCACCCGACCTAAACTGAGTAGT